>BSBM01000821.1:6075000-6322500 GCA_027924585.1 Larix kaempferi | reverse complement strand
GTGCCTATACTCATCAAACATCTCATTTCCTAAGCTTTTGGAACGACGAGTTTTGATCTTAGGACCACAACCCGGACATGCAAATTTCCCCTTTGTCTGAAGACCTACATAAAGGGATGGAATATCTATATCAATTATAAATATTATATACAAAATGACTGGATTATTTAGAAAAAAATGCATGTGTAGTATATTAACTAGTAGTTCATAAAATTAAATGCAAATAAAGAGGAACGTACTTATAATTACATACCACAAAAATGGGTTAACCCTGGGGAATCATGTATTGTCCATACAAGCATTGCATGGAATTGAAATTGCCTTTGTCGTATTGGTCTAGATACGACATACATAGTGATGCCATTCCATAACTTCAGAAGCTCGTCAATAAGAGGTTCGATATATACATTCATATCTTTGACTTGGTACTTACCTGATTGAATTGAACATATAAAAAATATAATTATGAGACGTACCATTTAAATTATATATATGAAACCATATTGCGCAATAGAAAAACATTAAATATATATATATATATATATATATGACATTATGCGACAAAAACCAACAAATGAGAATATACCACTACATTAAAAAAAAACTGCACTGTTCGTACCTGGAATAATCATCGACAACATTATGTGCTCCCTCTTTATTGTCAACCATGGAGGAATGTTGTTGTTGATAACAAAAATAGGCCACACCGAGTAAACAGATCTCATCTCTACAAAAGGATTGACACCATTTGCTGCCAAAGAAATCCTAAGATTACGAGGTTTGTCTTTAAAGTGAGGCCATTTTTCCTCCATATCTCTAAATGTAGAACCATCTGCAGGCATCCGAATAATGTCGTCTTGACTTCTGTTCTGTGCATGGTAATCCATAAACTGCGCTATGTTTTTGCACCTGAACAGTCGTTGCAAATGGGGAATAATGGGAATATAACGTAGAACCTTGCAAGGCACCTTTTTAGTTACTTGATTTGTGCGATATCTACTGATATGACATTCAGGACATTCTGTTGCAAATTCATGCTGGTTGTAATAAAGAACATGATCATCGGGGCATGCATGAATTGCTTCATACTGCATTCCAATTTCTTTCATGATGGCAGATAAATCTCGATATGTGTGAGGTAAAATATTTGACGGTGGTAACAAATATTCACCTATCATGCTACAACAAATTAAAATAAAATAAATTTCGTCCGTAATAATTTGACTTATATATGAATTAAAAATAAAATACATGACAATCATATATATTTTGTGATGGAATATATTAGATACCTTAACATCCATGTTACTGATATGTTTGAAAGACCATTCATAATCTTCAAGTTCATTACCAACAATATAGTAGAGAGAAGATTTGTCTTGGAGCCGTCATAAAGGGGTTCGTATGCCTTGTCAAGAAGAGGTATATCATGAATATCATCAAAATGTTCATCATTTTCATGATCGTCATCATGAACATCATCGTCCATTCCAACATTAAATGAATCATGGATCAAAGTATTTGTAACATCATCTTCAACTATGTTATCAGTATGATCATCTTCTTCAATGTGATCATTAACTTGTTCACCATTAATATTCATAGCTCCATGTTCCTCCGGTACTTGTTCTAGAAGCACTTGCTGATCCGGACGATATGTCGTAGGATGTCTTTCCTTTATATTTACATGAAACAATCAATAGATAAAAGTTAATATAAGAAATTCAAAAGAAAAATGTAAACATTTATGGGATACATTAAAAATTTAACAAATTTGTAATGTTGGGATGAAAAGAACAACGACCAATTGTATTGTTGGTAAAATAGGTGCATCCAAACTATCGGCCAAGAGACATAATAATTGACCCAAATACTGAGCAAAACTACTCAAAAATAAGATAAACGATGTTATTGTTTATATAGAGAAAATATAAATGATACATATAACTTAATATAAATTAATATAGGAAGTATTAAAATAATACATAAATTTACAAAACCAATCAAAATAAAAACATATATAATGCAAAACTTACAAATGGATGGTATTCATGTCCCCCCTCAGCGTTCCCATGCTCCCTACAATGTTTTGTGGCTGTTGTGATCAAAATTATTCTCCTCTTAAAGCCCCTGCATTGACTACATGGACAATAGCATTTCCCATCACCCCTTCTTTCAACTCCTTCCCACAATCTAGCAAGCAATTGCGGATTTTGTTCGTCTGGATCAGGAATGTTGCTAGTTGACATTATATCGTAAAGATCTTAAATGAAGATTATCAATCTTATAAAATGAAGCTCCACAGTACTTTGCTCTTTTGAATCACAAAAACAATGAAAAACAGTCCGCTGAACAAAAAAAACTTCCGCAAACCCGTCGCCGATATGGAAAACATGTCGGAATGTTTGGATCTTTATAGATTTTGAAAGTCAAAAGGTCAACACGACGTCGGATATCTGATGACAATAACTTATTTATAGTTGGGAAATGTTGTCGGATATCTGACAACAATAACCTAGTTACCGTTGGGACATGTCGTCGGATATCCGACATTTATATGTTTGAAATGTCGTCGGATATCCAACTCCTATGATATCAAAAATCCACATGGTCGTCGGATATCCATGGTGCCGTGGTATTTTCTAATGGCCTCGTCGAATATTCACATTGGCGTCGGATATCTGACGCCCCCTTCAAGAAATTAAAAAAAAAAATGTAAATTTGAAACCAAAATCCGACGACACAGTCCTTTTCGTCGGAGGTTGTCGGATTTTGGGTTCAAATCTACTAGTGATTAGTAGGGGACTTGAATTCTCTTGTTTCTCCTGCAAATATTCAAGTATTTTCCTAAGCCACACAATCTCCTTCATTGCTTCTATACTAGCTAGATATTCTACCTCTATTGTGGAATCTACTAGAACTGATTGTTTGTGTGATCTCCAAGAGACAATTGTTGATCTGAGACTCATGAGGTAGCCTGAAGTAGACACTCATGTCCCTTTTTCGCCATCAAATTCTAAATCATAATACCCAATAAGTTTGAAGGCATCCACCTTAGAATATTTGGGTCCAAATTATTGAGTCCCCTTCAATTATCTTAGAAATATTTTGGCAACAAACCAATGTCCTTCACAATATTTTGCATGAACCTAGAAAGGATCCCAACAACAAATGGAATATCTAGTATGGTGGTGGTAACATAGACAAGACACAACACAAGTTGTATGTACTTGGTTGCATCCTCAAATTCATTTCCTTATTTTGACATGAGCTTCAAATTTTGTTCCATTTGAGTAGAGAGAGGGTTTCACTTTGTCATGCCAAATCTATCCAACTATTCTCCAACGTACTTCTTATGGGATATGAATATGTACTTGGTATTTTGAGTCACTTCAATTCCCAAGTAGTAGTGAAGGTGTCCCAAATATGTCATCTCAAATCCCTTCTTTAACTCTTTCTTTATGGATGCAATATAACTTTCATTGTTCCTTATCATTAAAATGTCATCTACATACACCACAAATAAACAACATATTTTCCAACTTTATTTACAAATAGTGTGGCATCATCAATATTAAAATATTTGAAATTTAACTTCAGAAATTGCTTGGTTAACTTTTCGTACTAGGTGTGATGTGCTTATTTTAGGCCATACAATGAATTGATGAATTTTCATGCGTTTTGTTCTTTCCCTTTCACAACAAATCCTTCTAGATGAGACATGGAGACATTATCTTTCAAATATCCATTCAAGAAAGCAATCTTCACATCCATTTGATGAATTTTCCACCAATTATGTGCAACCAAAGACAATAAGTGGGTGGTGGCCCATTTTTTTGTGGGGGAGAAAGTCTCCTCATAGCCAATTCCTTCCTTCTATGCAAAACCTTTTGCCACAAACCTCGACTTGTGCTTGTCAAGTGAGTCATCTTATCTATACGTGTTCTTGTATACCCATTTGCAACCAATTCATTTGATTCCAAATGGAGGGCCCACCAACTTCCAAGTCTCATTCTTAATGAGAGCATCATACTCATTCTACATGGATTCTTTCTAGTCATCATGAGAAGCAACCTCTTCAAAGGAAGTTGGTTGAAGGTTAGCAGGTAAATTCAATTCACAATCATATGAGACATCCATATCTTCTACATCACCTAGATTATCTGCATCTCCTCCATCGTCTTGTCTGGTTCAAAGCTAGCAGATAAATTCAATTCACAATCATATGAGACATCCATATCTTCTACATCACCTCAATTATCTGCATCTCCTCCATATTTAAGAGTGTCATGTTCATTCTTTCTGCCACACCCACTAGTAGAATTTGGAAAATAAATAATTATGTGACTAAAATTTAGTCATGATAGTGTTTTCATGCTAAATACTACTAAATTTGAGAAATACATATAAAAATGACTAAATTAAATGACTAATTTAGTCATGGGATAAAAAGTATGACTAGATAATATGTGATACAAGTGAAAATGACTAAAACAATGACTAATTGAGTCAACTGGTAGATAACAACTACAAGATCAATATGAAAATGGAAAATTGCATCCATTTCCATTTCTAACACTTAGTAAATTTTAACACTGCATCCATTTCCATTAGTATCTAACATGAAAATTTATTCTAGGGGGAGATTGCTAAGTCATAAGTTTCATGTGATTAATTGGAGCTTGCAGGGTGTTGGATTTGAACATGGGGCTCGCCCAAGGAATCCCAACTTTAAAATATATAATATAATTATTATATATATTATAGTTAATATGTATTAGTAATATATAATAGTTATATATTTTAATATATAAGCATATATTGTTATATTTTATATATTATATTCTAGTATGTTAACCTATAATGTTATACATTCATTTAGAATATAGTCTCTATGCTTATATATAATATTAATATAATATGTTTTTAATATTTTCTTTTTAGAAGAAAAAAACATACTATTTATATTCATAGCGAATCAAATAGTACATCAATGATCATAGTCTCAAAACAAGACTATTGAACAAAATATCTATGAGTGAAACTCTTTCTTGGCATCACCTTCCTTACACTGATAAACTTAAAGTATCAGAAAATATCATCAAAACAAGATATTACAATAGAACATCCATATGAATGGATTTAGTCAAAAAGGAAAACAGTTCCCATATTGCAGATATGAGAATCCTGAAATTCCTCCCAAATTAAAACTCCAACTTTCCCATCCAGTGCCCCGTTTGAAAGCTTGTGAGCAAGTGAATTATTATGTCTGTATATATGTTCGAAATCAATATTTCTGAGCATATTGATTTCAACAATGATTCTATTGCACCAATGCATGAGATTTATGAAAACCGAGAAGCCTTCATATTAGTACCATTACCACAATTTAGTTTCAAATTATAATAATGCTTCTGATTTAAATATATAACTCCACCGGCCTCACATAACCCATTCATTGCGGCACCATCAAAAAAGGAGGTTGGACGATTCACCTGCAAATCGAAGCTGCTCACTTTCAATGCTTTCTTTGGAATCTGGGTCTTGGTAAATAACTTATACGAATTCAGAATCTGACTGCAAATAAGATGGACATTAGGAACCAAATTTTCAAAGAGCGCACAATTCAAGAAATTCAAATTTATACTGAAGGGAAAATATTTGGGAGAAGGAAAAATCGGGGGGGAAGAAATTGGGGAAGTAGCACTGCCAAAGATACTCATAAGGGTCCGGACTATAAATCTAACACTAATCTCATTGCAGAAGATCACATACCCACTCCACCAGTAAATCGTTGGCATAGATTTCTTAGCTTTTCAACTTCTCCAACGCTTTGTTGCAACATTCATCCAATAATAACACGGTGTTCCAATAATAACACGGTGTTCCATACCATACATAACAAGGTATTTTCCTATGCTCGTGGCAACATTATAATTCCCTATGCGGTCGATCAGGATCAGGATATTTGACACAGTATTATTTTTCATGGATATTTTTACCAACCACCACCACTTTCAGGCGAAACCCATCACGTGTTTTGAAATTGCAGTGAGGCCCATCTCTTCGACACGCCGCAAGGAAGGAAAGCTCAGTTGATTCAAGACCCTTACTATCAGTTAAACAAAAGGGTATAGTAGGATATCAATCCCAAAACATATGGGTTTATGAAGGATTGTAAGCCGTGATCATGGTGGATGCTTAGATTTATTGTGAATAATTGATTGCTAAAAAAAGAGTGGAAATGGGTTGTGTGCATCATTGATCAGTTCAAGGTGAATAATACATTTTTGTGTATTTTTGAGTGGGGTAGTAGAAATGGTTTGGTCTTCTTCAAATATTGACAATGAGGAACAAGTGGAAAGATGCAAGGAGAAGAAGAAAATGACGATTTAGGAGATGATCTCAAGGCATGAGTTTGTAGCAACTCAAATGGCCTATTTACAGGCTTTGAGGAATGTTGGTGAAACCCTTAGGAAATTTGTAGAAGTAGAACCAATGGAGCTTCAAAGGACTTCACCTTATCATCATCTTCTCGATTATTGAATGAACTTGTCCCCCACCCCCACCACCTCCTCCTCTATTGTCTCTCACCCATTCTCCTAGTCATGGATCTGCAACATTTCCTTCCAATATCCTGGTCCATCGAGCATATGTAGATCTCCATAACAACAATGCTCAACCACCATCTCCTCCAAAAAAATCAACCTCATACATTGAAACTCCTACTCCACTACCACCACCACCTCAAGGATCAGCATGGGACTTCTTGGATCCCTTTTGTGCCTCCTATACAACCTAGGTTTCTGACAGAAGAGCCTCACATACATCATAGGATGAACTAAAGAAACTACAACAACAACAACAAAAGATTGAATAAAAGCACTGGGATGAAACAGTGATAGAATTTGACGATGAATGGTAATCTGAAAATAGCAGACTGCTTGACAAGTCCCTAAGATGTGAAACTGATGACAACTCTTACATGGTAAGCCGGTACACTAAAGATATTGATTTAGAAATAGTAGCTTCCAGAAAGCATAAAAATATTGGGCATATAGTCCAAGAGATAGATGAATATTTTCTCAAGGCCTATAAAGGAGGTAAAGATGTTTCAAAGTGTCTATATGCAAGTAAGGCCTATTTGGAGCGTAATTTTGGGAAGTCCAAGAGTAATATATATATATATATATATATATATATATATATATATATTCCACTTCCTTCACTATTTGTCGCATACTCTGTGAGATTCTCTGTTCTATTGAGTTTTGGTCATCCATGGACATTAATATAATATCTTTCTATCTTGATTTCCTTGCTCTCTAGTGTGAATAAGTTTGGGTGAATTTTTGTATGAGATTCAAAGATTTTAGGTTCCCTTTGGTCCAATGAGATGTTTGGTATCAACTTTTATAATCCATTGAAAGCAAACTTTTCTATCTCCTCTTTTTTATTTAACTTATGACAAATTGACTAAAACCGCCAAAGCCTCTGAAATATGATGCTTTCTCTACTTTCCATACCATTCTTACCTTCTTTAAGGATGAGAATTGATGTGTTCGTTTACAATCCAAACTTGGTTCACATTTTCCTGTGAACCCAAATATGAGATCACTTTGAAACTTCCATGATGCATGCATCTATATGTATTTTTTTTGCAATTTTTTTTCTGATTTCTAATCTAGAATATGCTTGTTTTCCTTAATCTAAAGAAATTCAATAGGACTTAGTTAATTTTTTCATATGTGCTATAGAGAACAGATATTGTTCTGCTAAAATTTTCAATGCCTTGTCTTGGAGTTAGTTTTCAAACTCACCTCTTGTCTGTAAAGGTATTGTTGAATTCCTCGACATTGATGAGCCTTATACACAGGGAATCCATTGCTCAACCTTAGAGTGACTTTATGCTTGTGAAAAGAGGATTTATGAGGAAGTTAGGGTATGTTCCTTTCAGCTTGACCTCTCTTACCTTACTTTCTTGATCCTGTATATTGAGCGCCTTCTTTGATACTTAAATAGTGTTGCCCACTTTATTCATACGTAGTGAATGAAATCATTTGTTAAGCTTGCAGTGAAGAATAGTGCAAATCCATTTATAGAAAATCTTTGTTGTGAAATAAATTAACAAGCTGAATCAAGAAAAAATACACTATTCTGATGCAAGTTCTTGGGAACATTCAGAGCCTTCTAAATTCAATAGAGAGGATAGGAAGGAAGTTTGGCTATTGAAATTTTCTAGCTCTTAAATTTTTGGTTAAGGACTCCATCATGTTTCTTCATGTTTTGTTTTGATAGGAACTTGGTCTAATAGGATGTAACAATGGTTAATTTTCATCAGTTCCCTATATGGCTTCACATAGTGGAGAATATGCAAAGATATGCTATGAGAAGAAATTGGCACTGTTGTGCAGTCAAGAACCAAAAGGTCATGAAGAAATGAAGATTAATAAGACAAGAACAACTATAGAGATATTGCAGTCGCATATATTGATTGTATGTCAAGATGTAACTACATCTTCATCACATATTTTGAACCTAAAATGAATGAATTGTACCCACATCTTGTTGAACTGTTAGAAGGGTAAAAGCAGGCATTTGACACCTAATAAGTGTTACTACTCATTCAATTTATTGCTCTTAATCATTTCTCTCATTTGGCTTATTGCTTTGTGTTAAAACTCTCATTCAGTTTATTGCTTCTTTTATTAGCCTCATACAGTTGATTGCTTTGGATATGATTTCAATTTGTTACATTTTTCTTGTAGTTGGTGATTTCAGAATATTTTAGACTTGTGTCTACTAAATTCAGCTGATAGATAGTGAACATGTATTTTCAATTCTTGCTAAGAATACATGTTTCTGCTTGTGTTAGGGATTAGGAAAATCCTTTATGCTCATATATGAGTGTTTTCATTTAGTATCAATATAAATTAAATGATGTAGAGGATCAAAGTGAATTCTTCGATGTTTTTGACAAAGAAATGCCCATGCTTCAATTGGCAGTGGCATCTTGAATTGCCATTTTTCTTTATAGGGAACAAATCATCGCTAATAATAGATGATATTAGCACTGACCTTAGACTTTCTAAACAACCATGTCATATGTTTTACTACATTTCACTCTGCTTTACTTTGGCAGATCTAGATTGGTAATGTTTTAAGCATTCCTTATTGGCATACTACCATGTGTTGGTTTTCATTGTCCCCATTTGGATTCTTATAATCAGTGTGGTGATGTACTATAATTCCATTATTTATGTACATTCTTGTTCTTTATGCTTCCAAACATTGTGTTTTCAACAAGTTCTTGGATTCTATTTTGATTTCATTTTCCTTTCTTTCTGTCATCCCATTTCCAGTTTATCCTTTTGAAAAATCTATTGTCCGTAGCATCATAGATGAAAAGGACAAAGAAAGGTGAAGTAAAAAATCATTTAACAGAAGTCGTTGATTATTTTGTAGGCTAATCTGAATGTGGACGTCCATGTATGAATGCCACCAGGATCAGAACCATATTGTGTAGCAAGTGAATTACCTAGATAGTCTGCCGAGTACAAAAGCTACAAGCCTACAAGTGATTATCTTTTTCATGTTGCTATTATGTTGGAGGCTTCTTTGCTTCAGAGATTGAAAGTGCTAGAATAACAAACTTTTCAATCTGTGATTTGTGAGGTGTGATTCACAAATATCAAAAAACAAGGTGAAAATTTGAAGAAAAAGTTATGTTCACTGTCCTCACAACATTTTGTATGTTTATGATCATTATATAATAGTGTTTTTGTTTTTGGATTTGATATCAATTATGTCTGGTTTGTTGTTGAAAATGAATCAAGATAACATTAACAACAAGTAGGGGCATATTCTTCTCATAATTGCAAATGCACAAGCTCACTTTAGTGTACCCGAAGGAGTTGAACTTGTAATTTACTTGGCATGATAATGAAGAGAAGCGTTGAGTACAATCTCTGCAATCAGGGAAATTTTTAGGGGCGAAATTTAGCCAATTGGCTATTTTTGGGGCCTTTTTTCAAAAAATAAATTCACTATTTGATCATTTTTGGTCTCTAATATTGCCTATATTTACATAAAATATGTTTTTTTATCATAATATTCGCCAAAATTTACAAGCTTTGGTAGTAAATTGTATGTTTCATATTTAATATTCGCCTACCAATCTATGTATATGGATTTTTCTATCCAAACTAATCGCCTAGAATACTATACTTAAGTATACTTTTATAATCCTTAAAAAATACCCTGTCTGCAATGTTTGCTTATTTCTTCTTTTAGAGAAAAGTTATGCTTAAATATGCAATGTATCTGTGATACATGTTTTTTCGGACTATGGAATTTATACACGTGCATAACAGTGATTTACATTTTAAATGTGAGATTAAGTTTCTGTTTTTATTTTTAATTTTTAAATTTGATATTGTTGACTAAATAAATGTCACCTACCCAAATTCTGGAAATATTATTTTATTGGCAAAATACTTTATGTTAAATTTTAATTAAAAAAATTTGTAATTATGACCAAGTTTGGTTAAGGATGAATGTAATTACTGATTATTATTATTTAATAAATTAAAGTAGGAGACAAACACCCAAGGGAACTGTCAAATGAGTGTTCACTGACCCACTAGGAGGATTGGAAGTTGTTAGAAGTCATGGGACAGATGGCAGCAATTGCACTTCATCACTAGATGTTGGTTATGGGACAACTACCCCTAAAAATGTGGCATTATCCCCCAGGTGGTGGGAGTGAGCAGGAAGCTCATTTAATGACCATTTAACAACTGAAAGGCCTAGGAAGCCTACATAAGGCAAATTCGAATTGAGCAGGCAGCTCTTACACAATATTTTCTACAGAAATATTCCTCAAGTACATCAGGTGATCATTGAGAGATTCGAATAGGGAGGCTATGTGAGAGTGCAACTGTAAGTTTTCAAATTATTCTGAGGAGGAGAACCAGAAGTGCTGGTGCAGGTCCCTTTGACTGTTAAGTCTTTAAGACTTGATAACTATTGCTACTACAAGTGAAGGTCCTAAGCTTCTAAGTTTCTTTCTCCCGGTGGTTCAGTGAACAGACTCGGGGGTCCTAAGGCAAGTAACTTGGTTGTCTTTAGGAATTGGTTGGGTGGAACAAGCTCCTTGGGCTGTTTGTTTCTCTACAATTAACCAGTTTTTGTTCTTTCTATTTGTTTACAATTTCGTCCTATGTTTAAACATAGTAAAACATTACAGTATAGTATCAATTGCAGCATAGAAATTCATTTACATAATATTGAAATAAAAACACAGTATGCTTCTGCACAGGTCCATATACTTCTCTAATTCTATTTATTTCAGATAGTAATACTATGCTTTTTAATATTTTAAATTTAATGTTTTTTTTATATATACTTCAATTTTTACGAAATATAACAGCTGCAATTTATTTTCCATACAGTTTTGTTAGAAGCAAATGCTTATCACTCTTAACGCTATCTATTATAGTTTGTTTCACATATTTATCCTTCTTTTATAAAACCAAACCCTATGATATATCAAAACCCTAGACAACATTCTAACTATTATTTTATTTCTTGCCAAGACAAATAGCAAGACATTATTTATCTCATAGTCAAAAGCACGATTCTTATCATTGTCTAATTTAGCTCACAACTCTAGTATCTAAACAAACATACTACCAAGATTTTCTTCACAACGATTAAGTCTTGGTACAAACCCTAACACAAGCCCGATAACATTTAGAAGTTACAGGTAGAGTACTCATCGAAAAATGAAACTAGAACATGGAGGCATAACCCTCTCAAAAACTTTTAAACAGTCAAACTACTTCAATGATTTTTCCAAGTATAAATATTCACAATGAGAATGAAGTATAGGCACACATCTTTACACAGTGTTTTTAACGATTTTATTCCAAAAATTTCCATTGCAAAGAAACGAGCCATAGTCTACAAGTGCAAGAGAACACTCGGTCCTCGGTTTACATTTAAAATTGGCATAACAGAAAATTTCATTATAAACCTATCAAGGTTTCACATTACCCGGGACTTGCCCCTTTTCAACCAAACACTTAAAAATAGAGTCGTGAAGCAACAAAACTACACAAGGTTTTTACCCTTGAAACATCTAGCAGTTTAAACGAAAGATTGGAGCCTCTATCGATAACATAGTTAGGAATCAAAAATCCTTGAGGCATCAAAAAAATCTGAGAGGTTACCCTTTGTACAGTTTGCTTCAAAACAAAGTAAGCTTAAAACTTCATTTTCGGCCATCATTGACACAAGTCGAAGAATTCCAATTCTTGACACACAGAAAACACATAAAGGCACCTACGAGGCTTGTAAGAACCACCGGGCCTTACCAGGAAGCCGTAGCAGCTTTCCCTTCTAAACCGTTGCATAGAAACCTTCAAACGAGGAAATTTACCTGCCAAAGAACAATGCGGGTGGTCAAAGACTGTTAACACATTTAGATTGCAAATCTACGTTATCAACATTCCTTCTTTTACATACTTACTTACCCTATAGAATGTTTTTCCAACTGTCAACGGCGGAACCAGAGGTCGGCTGAAATTCTTCATACACGCAGGAAAAACTAGAAGGCGTTACCACCATTCAAAAGAGTCGAAGGACAAACTATCAACTACTCTCAACAACTGAGGATTATCTACCCCTCATACTACGACATCATGGCTCCTTGGCACGAAGCCAAGCCTACAACATTTAAAATTTTCTTTCATAAGTCACAGGGTCGAAACCCTGGAAGAGCGCCTCCTCTAAACCTAAAAATTTGGCATCCTATCGGCCTCATTACAACAAAACAATGAAGGGCCGATAAACTTGCTACCCTTACTTACAACATGGATTAGGGTTACACAAACCAACGACCAATATCTGAAGCAATCGACGGATGGAAAAGAGCCAACAAGTGTTACATTGAAAGCCGAGTAATCTGCATTAATGTGTCATTAAATTACAACAACCATGAAAGTGCCAACATAGCAAACCAAGGATCATTACGGTATCCATCTTGGAGAGAAGCAGATGTGGTAACCATGCACAGTAAGATTTCCAGCTATTGCATCCACCAAGTTCACGTGGATGATATTACGTGGAGTGCCAACAGCACCTACCTTTACGTAGTTGGCCGATATCATTAATGCATGGACAGAATGCCATCATTTCCAGATCGAAAGGCATGCCAAGTACCGGGTAGTAATAACTCCTGTCAACATCGAATCCATTATGATGTTAGTTCTTTATATACTGTTTGCATAGTTTTCAAATAAATATTTTTGTATCGTAACTTTAGGATCATGTATTGGAACGTAGAAGTGCTTGGTTGTATTTCTTTTATGGTGTTAAGTCATATAGGGTAAGGCTTACGTTTATATGTTTAGCCAACCTTTATCAATTTTAATAAATAGAGTTTATAGGTAGTTAGAATATTTTTTTTACAAATTATAATGTTAGATTATAACACATAGATATATTTCTTTTTATATAATTTATATATTGTTTAATTTGCAAAACAATAGAGAGTAGGATTATATGCTAAGTTCTCAAGCAAGACTTTAATACTAATAAATAACATAAACAATTTGAGCAATAAGTATTGTCAAAACCCGAAAATTTCCGAAAAATTTAAAATTTTTATGATAGCAATAAATGTTGTATATAAGCAGTCTTTTAACTGTCTGTTTAACTTACTTGGTTGTAGGTGTGTATGAAGGATCTTTGTTGTACTTAAATGTTATTATGGTCATCTCTTTTCTGTTAATAGTTTTTTTATTGTGTCGTAACCTCCAGGGGAACTTGCCATAGCAGGCTAGGCTTACTTAGCTTACTAGCTAATGCATCGAACTGTTTTTTCTCTTTATAGATCTACAGGTAATGTGCGGTCGCGACAATTATATTTTTTTTTTAAGTTATAATCCAATTAGCTGTACAAAAGTCATTCAAATAAAAGGTCTTTGCTCACTCAGTTTTCAAGTGTTGAAGGTAGCATTCTGCCTACCCACTTCTCTATTCTTTCTATTGTTGAAATTGTACTTCTAGTGATGAGGATAGCTGTATTTCTGAAGTGTCCAAGAATTAAACAACTCTGTGGAAATAAATGTCATTGATGATGATTCTGTACTGTAGATGCGCCTCATATTTAGCATAGTAAAATAAATCTCTTACCTGTTGCCAGCATTAACTAGATATTCTACAAGTCTCCTTCTAACCATCTCAGGCTTGTATAAATTGAACAAATTATTTTTATATCCATGATTCTAAATTTATAAGCTTATCCGGAGTGATTTGTTTAAATGTTTATAAGGAAACTGAAGTAGTTGAATACTTGCTGTGATAAATTTGGAATTGTCGATGCATCCCTAACTTTATTGATATATCTCCATTAGGTGTAGATTACTTCCAAGATTGTTTTTTTTTTTAAATGATGTTTATAATTCAATTTTATGAGCAAACTATGCAATTGTATCTAGCAATATCACCGAGCAATAATTCATATTACCCTTACTATGATTTGTTTGGCATCAAGGTGATGTTCTCATGGAAATGTTAAATGTTAAAACATTTGTTTTGAATTATGGGTCGTAGACAAAGTGAGGTTACTCATTATACAACATTTGGTTGCAGTGATTAAAATCATGGTTTAAATCATATGGTGTCACGACCCTATAGAATATCCCTAAAATCCTTTTTATTGGCACCATGATGAGGTTATCGTCGTAACAAACTATGTAATAGTTACCCAATGCATGAGAATAATTTAAGGGATACGTGGCTAATTCACAACCGAGTACTCATCTCATAAGAGGTTGACAAACCCTACCACTCACCATTTCTTCCCTCGCCTTCGGGCTCGGCCGCTCTGTGAGTTTCCCTGTCCAAAACTTGCCGAAACCATGGTGGTATCTACTTCCCACACTGTTGTAGCTCTTGCTGCGCTAGTCCATTGCTAAGATTTAGGAGTCGTATATTTTTGTTTACTTTTTAACAGTTGTAGTATTCTTGTGAGAACCCTAGGGTTCTATCCTTTCTGTTACAAGCTTCATACCAGTCACGGCTTCCATTGTTGCATCCCTTTTACCTATTTCCGTGACCACCTTCATCGTGGAATGCATCTTTGAATTTTTCATTTCCTTCTTTGGTGGCCAAGGTTAGGGTTCACACTTCATCGTTCGTGGTTTCAAGACCTGTCACTGTGGTGGTCGCTTCATTCCAATTTCTGGTGAGCTAATCCTGTGAGTTTCGTAGTGTTATTTCGAAAATAAAATTAAAAGCTTGTTGTTTCATTTGTTGGGAATATAGATGGTAATTGGTTTGTTGTTTCCTGTTCTAAGCAGGTATTGAACACTCCATAAAACGTACAGGACGCAGCTCTTGGCATCTGGCTCCTCCGGGTAAGCCTGGTCCTTACCATGACATTTTCTCCTTGGGGTTTTTGTTTGGACGAATAGGGTTTGGTCTTCGAAGGGCATGAATCTACGGCTATCGTCGTTCTGTTGAGTCTTTTAATAGCTTGACCCTGCAAGACCTTGACAGGTTTTATCCCTGTCATAGGATAGAGGCATTGTGGCTTCGGCCGACTGTAAATTAATGGTCTTCCTTAGGGTGTTGTATGGTTTTCACCAACATTTTGTTATATGTTAAGGCGTAGGGAACAAGGCTAGAAGCCTGTTCTGAATATGGGGTTACGACCCTATGGTTTTTCCTTCATTACTGTACTCATGAAGGGTTTTGGGGTGTACTACCCAGGTTTTTATTTGAATTTAACTCAATATAAAGTTGCCCGTTGAATTGGCTTGTTTAAAGGCATTTGTTACTCCGTTGTTCGGTACTATGTTTTAATTTTACAACCACTTCTACAGGAGTTGTGCACTTGGCTGTTAGTAAAACAATGTATTTAACTAAAATGTTTAATCCTACGTCTTTCGTTGGTAATTTGAGATTTGGACAAGACTTGGTACAGTCGAGCTAGTGTATGTTATGTGTTTTGACTTTCTATAACAAGCTTTTGTCAGTGACGAGGCTACGGCCGTAGATAAATATGTTGTAAGGATTGGAAAGTTTTCAAAAATGTCTGCGTTCCCTTTTGGTATTCGATACTGTGTATTATAATAACTAAATCTTTTTTTAAAAAAGGTTTTGAGAACTCAGTTGTAGGTTGGATACAGTAATATCAAAGGTTTTGCTCCTGCGTTTCCTGTTTAATTTTTAACTTATAAAAAAAATGACTTGTTACAGCCCTTCTATAGGATGAGGTCGATGTATGATGAGTGTTTCAGATTCGAAGTTTTATGTAGAATGCTTCTATAAATAAAAAGACTACGACCGTAGGCAAAATTTATTGTATGAATTAAATGTTAGGATGCTACTTCTAAATGTATTCTGTAGGTTTCGAACTGATGGGTGTGGCATATAATTTAATTGTAGGACAGAAGTCCATTCTGAATTTACAGTGTTGTTTTGTTGGATGATTTATGTATTATCAGGGTAGGACTCTGTCGATTCTGTACATTCACATGAAAATAATAACTAAAGGGTTAGAGCTCGATAATGAGCTAGCAATACAGTTCTGTTATAATGACTTTGACCATAAGAAAATAATGGAAGTCTAAGGGAATATAAATACTACCTGAAGAAGCTCGGCCTCGAGTTAATTATTGTTCTGTCATAGATTTCTTTTGTTTAAAAGTTAATAACTAAGTCAAAGTGCTGCCGAATGTTTTCTTGTTGTAGAAAACTGGAGAGATAGGTTTTTGGTTCGAACTCCATGACCAAACTTATTGTTTAGTAAACTGTTTGGTTTGTTTTAACTAAGACTCTGTCTAAAAAAATAGTTAAACAGATGAATGACATTACTATACTGTTGTTTTAGTTCAAGGTTGAGTCAAATAAGTTCTGCTAATCCTTTTGTATAAACAGTCAATGACTAAATAAACTTTCTATTGAAATTTTGGCTCGTTCATTTATGTGACCGATAATGACCTATACACCTGTTAGCTAGGGTTTGTATCTGCTATATTATCTATGATAATAAATGTATTGTGGTTATATGGTTACCTATATGTTTCTGTTCCTATAATTGTTTTAATGAATTTATTTTCTAAGAAATATTTACTATATAAAGAGCCTTTACTTATCTATTTAACTATTGTAATAACCAAGTATAAAATCACAATAACATCCTATACCTTATAATAATATCAAAGCGTATTATGCATAAAACAATTACTTGAACTGTATGATAATAGTGATATTAGGAAATTTCTAAGACAATAATTCTGCAGAATTTATCTATTAACAGTTCATAAATACTAACTTTTACTTAAATAAAATATTGTTCAGACATAGAAGAGATAAACATAAACTACATTCATATTACTCAATAAACAGCACGAAATATGTGACAGAACCTGTATCAACTGTAGACAACAACAGCGATGGGAGGCCGTTCCTCCCTACCAATTCCTGGAGAGTGCCCAGACAGCACTTCTCAGGACCCCCGAGCTTGCTCTGGTCTCCCTAGCTAGAACTAGGTGCAGCAAAACAATTCACTCAGCCAAACAGCTACACTGGAACCAAGTTACTGCAGCTTCCTACCTCAAAACACTTCCTACTGTTTTTCCCTCTTCCTCAATGGGACTCCTGAATAACATTCACCTGAATGTATTCTCCCTCCAGAACTATGTTGAACCCCCAGCTCAGTTCATTGAGTACTATTTAAAAGATTGCCTAGGTCTTAGTTGGGTTAACTGTCATTAATGAGCCACCTGCTCAGATTCCACTTTCTTGGGGAATCATGACCCCAAAATATAGGGAAGTTGCCACCTGCAACTTAGGAAGTGTTTGAGGATGCTGCCACTTGTCTTTTTCCTTTCCACCTAGTTCCATCCACCAGTTAGACCAGTAACCTCTTTTAACAGCTCTCCCATGCTGTTGTCTCCATAATTTATTTATCAATAATAAAATATTCAGAATGTACATTCCATTTCTGGTGACTCTGCTGAGTCATCAATTCCTACTTAGCATTAAATTTAACATAATGTCTCAGGAATATTAATAAAATAATTACATTATTTTTGCAAAATTGGGGTATGTGACAAATATCTCGCATAATAGTTTTTTATTGCATAGTTGTTGATAAAATAGTAGTGCAAATACTATATCTACAACATTAATGACGATAAGCATGACACTAAACATGGTATCATAAGAATTAAATAGATGACGTATTTTCATAAATTAAGAAGGGTATGCGAGTCAACACTTGAGTTAGTATTAGAACTAAGTATTCATACCTGCAAGTAACTTGTTTCGTAAAGGAGTACATAGCATTTCTTTTATTTACATCGACGTTGAATTGAAAAACACACACACTCTTAATTCTTGTGCTTGTAGAATCTCTTACCTGTTGGTTGCACATAAAAACATTTCAAATGCCTTAGCTTTTGCAGCTAAGTAATCTCCAGGGTACCTCGTAGGACACCCTTGGACATCAAGAAAACAAACCGTCAATGACTTGTCAAAAAGAAAACCTGTTCGCATCATATTATCCACTTTTCAGTTAACTTGAGCATTTATTATCATAAGCATGTTTTGTTTTTCAGAAGTATGATGTGTCATTGTCATTTAAAAATGTTTATGACTCAGTAATTAACTTATATTTACTATTAATGACTTCTTTAATCATTGTAGTCTTATCAAGAATTTAGTATTTCCGCAACTGTAATTATTACAATAAATTTTGTTTTATAAAGTTTTAAATTTTTATGAAAATTTGGTATGTTACATGTGGTATCAGAGCTCATGTTCGAACTCTAGGCCTGAAAAAGGTCCAAGAACACACAACAGAAAAATTTTATTACAACAGAAAAAATTTACTAATTAAAATTTAAAATATTGTGTTATACAGAAATTATTTGAGTTACAGGTATGGAAAACTCAGCTGAACATTTAGATGACAGATTTCGACTGAACAACCATAGTACGGGACAACATTATGCAGAAGAAGGCAACGGTGAATTGAATGACAATTCGTTAGAATTGTTACGTGCATTTCAGGAGGTGAAGGTAGAAATTAGATTTGTGAAACAAGATAATGAAAGAATTCTGAAGGCACAAGAAGAGTTAAACCAAGTGTTGTTTGAACAGTGCCCAACTGATGAGCAGGAGATAGAAAATGAAAATATCTCCAAGGTTGAAGATCTGCCTCATGGTAACAAAAGTAAGAAAATGAAAACCGATGTTGAGAACAATAGTTCAACCTCATAGGGAGATGCTATTGAAGTACGTAAAAAGAAGCGTAACTATACAAGCGATAGCAGTGAAGGAGATTACAAACCCAGAAGGAAAATCCATAAAGAATATGAGCAGATTTCTGGGGAATTCAAAAAGATCAAACCTCCAAATTTCAATGGAGAAACTGAGAAGGGCGAGACAGCTGAAGCGTGGCTGTCCGGCATGAACAAAATATTTTCATATTTATAACTATTCAAAATCCTTGAAAGCAAAAATGGCTATATATAACTTGATCGGAAAAGCGGACATTTGGTGGCAGGATATCAAAAGAGTAAAGGGCATCAAGGATAAGGATGTAAACTGGAGTACTTTTAAACGATACTTCAAGAAGAATTTTTTATCTGAACAGTACTATGAATAAAAATCAAAAGAATTTTATCATTTAAAGATGGGAAGTATGAACATGAAGGAAATGAACAGTAAATTTCTGAACTTACTAAGATATGTGCCATATCTTATAGAAGAAAAACCGAAGATCCAAAGATACTTGAGCTGTCTACCTTTCAATATTAAGGACAGAATCGAGTATGACAATCCAAAGACCTTGGAAGAGCCTATGAGGAAGGTGGTTTTCTGTTATGACACTAATCGGAAAAGAGAAGGAATGACAAACTGGAAAAGTCATAAACCCAACAATTTTGAACTGAAAAAGAAAAATTTCAGGTTCGATGGAAATTCCGGTTTCCAAAAGAAAAAATTTCAGAATCGAAATTTTCAAGGAAATAATTTTAGAAACAGTCAACAACAAAATTTTACAGCACCCAGAAATGCTCCCAATAATACCAGGACCAATGAACAAAAGACACCTATCAAATGTTTTGAGTGTCAAGGTCCTCACTATGCATCAGAATGTCCCAAGAGGAAGCAGACAGCTAACAACATTCACTCTATTCAGACTGAACCTACTATTGGAGACTTGGCGAGGGAACTGCCCAAAATCAATGCAGCACTCGACAATAGGCAAGCAGGTCATCAAATCTCTATGGTAGAGATTGAAGGTATGCTACAAAATCATCCTAATACTGTTTTAATTGACCCAGGTGCTAGCTTAAGTTATATATCACCAGATATTGTGGAAAGTCTTAAATTAAAAATAGAAAAGTTCAGTAAATCTTGGTTAGTTAGACTGGCAACAGGAACAAAGAGGAAAGTATCAGATTTTATTGAAAGTTGTGCTTTATCCATGAATCAGTCAAAGACACAAATCAAGTTGAATATTTTACCTTTAGGATCCTATGATTATAATCGGAATGGACTGGTTAGAAGCCCATTATGTCATTCTGAACTGTTATGAAAAGAGTTTTACGTGTTTAAATGATGAAGGAAAAACTGTAGAAGTAACAGGTATTCCAAGAAAGGTAACCCTTAGACAGATTTCAGCCATGCAAGTTAAGAGGGTAGTTAGGACAGGATGTCAGTTGTTTGCAGTAAATGTAGTAAATGATGAGTTTATTTGTAGAGAAGACAAACTGAAACTAGAAGACATACATGTTCTAAAGGATTTTAAAGATGTGTTTCTTGAAGAAATTTCAGGATTGCCTCCTAAAAGAGATTTAGATTTTACAATCGAGTTAATACCAGGAGCGGTACCGAATTCTAATGCTCCATATAGAATGAATATACTGGAATTAAACAAATTGAAATCACAATTGAAGGAACTGATTGATAAGAATTATATAAGACCCAACGTGTCTCCTTGGGGAGCACTTGTTATATTTGTTAAGAAGAAAGATGGAACCCTAAGACTGTGCATAGATTATCACCAACTTAATAAGATGACAATCAAGAACCGATATCCGTTGCCCCGCATAGACGATCTATTTGATCAGTTGCGTGGAGCAACGATATTTTCGAAGATTGATCTAAAGTCAGGATATCATCAAGTGCGGGTTAAGGATGAATATATTTTCAAGACATCTTTCAGAACTCGATATGGACATTACAAGTTCATAGTCATGCCATTTGGCTTGACTAATGCCTCAGTTGTATTTATGTGTTTGATGAACAATATTCTGCACAAATACCTAGATAAGTTTGTTGTTGTGTTTATAGATGAGATTTTAGTGTATTCTAAAAGCAAAGAAGAGCATGATGAACATCTACGGATTATCTTACAAGTTCTGAGAGATCATCAACTATAAGCTAAGTTTAGTAAGTGTGATTTCCACAATGATAGAATTCAGTATTTAGGACACATAATTTCTAAAGAAGGAATCTCGGTTGACCCCAACAAGATAAGAGCCATTAATGATTGGCCGATTCCTAAAAATGTGTCGGATGTAAGATCATTTATGGGTATTACTGGATACTACAGAAAATTTATAGAAGGTTTTTCAAAAATTGTAAACCCCATAACCTCCTTGCAGAAGAAAGGGAAGAAATTTGTATGGAATCATAAATGTTCTGACAGTTTTAAGAAGCTAAAAGACTTATTGACTACAGCACCTATCTTGAGGATAGCAGATCCTAACAAGGATTTTATAGTTTGCACATATGCTTGTAATGACGGACTCGGTGTAGTCCTAACATAAGAAGGGCATGCTGTGGCATACGAATCTAGAAAGCTTAAAATACATGAGAAGAACTACTCTACTTATGATTTAGAGTTATTAGCAGTAATTCATGCTTTAAAGATGTGGCGTCATCACCTTATTGGTAGAAAATTTACCTTGTTGACAGATAATATGGGTCTGAAATATTTATTAGATCAGACAAATCTGAACGCTAGACAAGCTAGATGGCTAACGTTCCTAAGTGAGTATGATTTCGAAATTCAACATATTAAAGGGAAAGCGAACAAGGGTGCAGATGCATTGAGTCGTAAAGCAAAACTGAATTTTATTTCAGCCATCAATACTTACTCAACAGATTTAGAAAATCAGATCCTTGAAAGGAGTGAAACGGATGAAGAATACAGAAAATTAAAGGAATGGACAACAAATAACAGTTCTGAAAATTCTATGGCAGATTATAGTGTGAAGGAAGATGGACTATTGTTATACAAAAATAGATTGTATGTACCTAACATACCGGAAGTAAAAATTCCGATCTTAAATGAGATGCACAAAAGCCATTACTCTGGCCATCCAGGTTATCAGAAGACCATTACTATGCTACGGAAAGAATATTTTTGGCCCAGAATGAAAGATGAAGTAGCAGAGTACATAGCTAAGTGTTTGGACTGTCAAAAAGTGAAAGTTGAACACCAACATCTAGCTGGACTGTTGCAGCCATTGCCTATACCTAGCTGGAAATGGGAAGTGATAAGCATAGACTTTATTACTAGACTACCCAAAAATCAGAAACAAAATGACTCTATCATGGCGGTAGTGGACAAACTCAACAAGGCAGCACACTTTATACCTATGAAGACTACTCATAAGGCTCCAGACATTGTCGAAATCTTCATGAAACAGATTTTTCTACTACATGGTATACCAAAAGTGATAATTTTAGATCGTGACTCTAAGTTTACTGGAAACTTTTGGAGGTCTTTGTTTAAAGGGTTGAATACAACCTTAAATTTCAGCACAGCATTTCATCCACAAACGGATGGACAGACATAAAGGGTGAATCAAGTTTTGGAAGACTTACAGAGAATGTATGTTAAGGATCATCCTGGTAAGTGGTAAGACTACTTGCATTTAGCAGAATTTGCATATAATAACCATTATCATGCATCAACCAGACTTAGTCCTTTTGAAATTATTTATGGTAGGAAGTGTGATACACCTGTTTCTTGGAATGACCCAGTAAATAGAGTTGTTTTAGGACCTGAATTGTTGCAGGAGTTAGAACTAATTGTGAAACAGGTACAAGAAAATTTAAAAGCTGCCCAAGATAGACAAAAGAGTCAAGCAGATCTAAAAAGGACACATAAAGAGTTCCAGGTTGGTGAACATGTGTTCCTCAAGGTAAGACCGAAAAAGAGTTTATCGAAATTGGGAAGCTGTGCCAAGTTGGCACTCAGGTATTGTGGTCCTTTCGAAATATTGTCCAGGGTTGGACCAGTGGCATACCAATTGGCTTTGCCACCAAATTTAAAGATACATAATGTTTTTCATATATCATTTTTAAAGAAATATGTACATGATGCTACTCATGTTGTAAACTATAATGATGTACATGTGGGACAAGATGGCAATTTTCAGGTGGAACTGAACTGTATCCTTGAAAGGAGGGAAACTCTGCTTCGGAATCGCACCATTGGACAAGTGAAGGTGCAATGGAAGCACCTTAGCCCAGAAGAGGCAACCTGGGAGTTGGAGAGTAGTATGCAGGAAGCATACCCAACTCTGTTTTAGAAACTATCAGAGAGTGGTTAACCAACATCGAGGATGATGTTGAGACTTAAGGGGGGTGTATGTCACCTACCCAAATTCTGAAAATATTAGTTTATTGGAAAAATACTTTATGTTAAATTTTAAAGTTTTGTAATTATGACCAAGTTTGGTCAAGGATGAATGTAATTACTGATTATTATTATTTAATAAATTAAAGTAGGAGACAAACACCCAAGGGAACTGTTAAATGAGTGTTCACTGACCCACTAGGAGGAATGGAAGCTATTAGAAGTCATGGGACAGATGATAGCAATTGCACTTCATCACTAGATGTTGGTTATGGGACAACTACCCCTAAAAATGTGGCATTATCCCTCAGGTGGTGGGAGTGAGCACACATCTCATTTAATGACCAGTTAACAACTGAAAGGTCTAAGCAGCATACATAAGGCAAACTCGAATTGAGCAGGCAGCTCTTACACAATATTTTCTGCAGAAATATTCCTCAAGTGCATCAGGTGATCATTGAGAGATTCGAATAGGGATGCTATGTGAGAGTGCAACTGTAAGTTTGCAAATTATTCTAAGGAGGAGAACCAGAAGTGCTGGTGCAGGTCCCTTTGATTGCTAAGTCTTTAAGACTGGATAACTATTGCTACTGCAAGTGCAGGTCCTAAGCTTTTAAGTTTCTTTCTCCTGGTGGTTCAGTGAACAGGCTCGGGGGTCCTAAGGCAAGTAACTTGGCTATCTTTAGGAATTGGTTGGGTGGAACAGGCTCCTTGGGTTGTTTGTTTCTCTACAATTAACCAGGTTTTGTTCTTTCTATTTGTTTACAATTCTGTCCTATGTTTAAACATAGTAAAACATTACATTATAGTATCAATTTCCGCATAGAAATTCATTTACATAATATTGAAAGAAAAACACAGTATGCGTCTGCACAGATCCATATACTTCTCTAATTCTATTTATTTCAGATAGTAATACTATGCTTTTTAATATTTTAAATTTAATGTTTTTTTTATATATACTTCAATTTTTACGAAATATAACAGCTGCAAGTTATTTGCCATACAGTTTTGTTATAAACAAATGCTTATCACTCTTAGCGCTATCATTATAGTTTGTTTCACATATTTATCCTTATTTTATAAAACCAAACCCTATGATATATCAAAACTCTAGACAACATTTTAACTATTATTTTATTTCTTGCCAAGACGAATAGCAACACATTATTTATCTCGTAGTCAAAAGCACGATTCTTAGCATTGTCTAACTTAGCTCACAAATCTAGTATCTAAACAAACATACTACCAAGATTTTCTTCACAACGATTAAGTGATCTTGGTACAAACCCTAACACAAGCCCGATAACATTTAGAAGTTACAGGTAGAGTACTCATCGAAAAACGAAATTAGAACATGGAGGCATAACCCTCTCAAAAACTTTTAAACAATCAAACTACTTCAATGATTTTTCCAAGTATAAATATTCACAACGAGAACGAAGTATAGGCACACATCTTTACACAATATTTTTAACGATTTTATTCCAAAACTTTCCATTGCAAAGAAACGAGCCATAGTCTACAAGTGCAAGAGAACCCTCGGTCCTCGGTTTACATTTAAAATTGGCATAATAGAAAATTTCATTATAAACCTGTCAAGGTTTCACATTACCCAGGACTTGCCCCTTTTCAACCAAACACTTAAAAATAGAGTCGTGAAGCAACAAAACTACATAGGGTTTTTACCCTTGAAACATCTAGCAGTTTAAACGAAAGATTGGAGCCTCTGTCGATAACATAGCCAGGCATCAAAAAGCCTTGAGGCATCAAAAAAATCTAAGAGGTTACCCTCTGTACAGTTTGCTTCAAAACAAAGTAAGCTTAAAACTTCGTTTTCGGCCATCATTGACACAAGTCGAAGAATTCCAATTCTCGACACATAGAAAACACATCACGGCACCTACGAGGCTTGTAAGAACCACCGGAGCTTACCAAGAAGCCGTAGCAACTTTCCCTTCTAAACCATTGCATAGAAACCTTCAAACGAGGAAATTTATCTGCCAAAGAAAAATGAGGGTGGTCAAAGACTGTTAACACATTTAGATTGCAAATCTACATTATCAACATTCGTTCTTTTACATACTTACTTACCCTGTAGAATGTTTTTCCAACTGTAAAAGGCGGAACCAGAGATCGGCTGAAATTCTTCATACACGCAGGAAAAACTAGAAGGCATTACCACCATTCAAAAGAGCCAAAGGACAAGCTATCAACTACTCTCAACAACTGAGGATTATCTATCCCTCATACTATGACATCACGACTCCTTGGCACGAAGCCAAGCCTGCAACATTTAAACTTTTCTATCATAAGTCACAGGGTCGAAACCCTGGAAGAGCACCTCCTCTAAACCTAAAAATTTGGCAACCTACTAGCCTCATTACAACACAACAATGAAGGGCCGCGAAACTTGCTACCCTCACGTACAACATGGATTAGGGTTACACAAACCAACGACCAATATCTGAAGCAATCGACGGATGGAAAACAACCAACAAGTGTTACGTTGAAAGCCGAGTAATCCGCATTAATTTGTCATTAAATTACAACAACCATGAAAGTTCCAACATAGCAAACCAAGGATCATTACGGTATCCAACTCGGAGAGAAGCAGATGTGGTAACCATGCACAGAAAGATTTTTAGCTATTGCATCCACCAAGTTCACGTGGAGTGCCAACAACACCTACCTTTACGCAGTTGGTCGAGATCATTAATGCATGGATAGAACGCCATCATTTCCAGATCAAAAGGCATGCCAAGTACTGGGTAGTAATAACTCCTGTCAACATCGAATCCATTATGATGTTAGTTCTTTATATACTGTTTGCATAGTTTTCAAATAAATATTTTTGTATCATAACTTTAGGATTATGTATGGGTAGGTAGAAGTGCTTGGTTGTATTTATTTTATGGTGTTAAGTCATATAGGGCAAGGCTTACGTTTATATGTTTAGCCAACCTTTATCAATTTTCATAAATAGAGTTTATAGGTAGTTAGAATCTTTTTTTTTACAAATTATAATGTTAGATTATAACAGAAAGATATATTTCTTTTTATATATTTTATATATTGTTTAATTTGCAAAACAATAGAGAGTAGGATTATATGCTAAGTTCTCAAGCAAGACCTTAATACTAATTAATAACATAAACACGTTGAGCAATAAATATCTCGCGTAATAGTTTTTTATTGCATAGTTGTTGATAAAATAGTAGTGCAAATACTATATCTACAACATTAATGACGATAAGCATGACACTAAACATGGTATCATAAGAATTAAACAGATGACGTCTTTTCATAAATTAAGAAGGGTATTCGAGTCAGCACTTGAGTTAGTATTAGAACTAAGTATCCATACCTACAAGTAACTTGTTTCGTAAAGGAGTACATAGCATTTTTTTTATTTACATCGACGTTGAATTGAAAAACACACATACTCTTAATTCTTTTGCTTGTAGAACCTCTTACCTGTTGGCTGCACATAGAAACATTTCAAATGCCTTAGCTTTTGCAGCTAAGTAAATTCCAGGGTACCTCGTAGGACACCCTTGGACATCAAGAAAACAAACCGTCAGTGACTTGTCAAAAACAAAACCTGTTCGCATCATATTACCCACTTTTCAGTTAACTTGAGCATTTATTATCATAAGCATGTTTTGTTTTTCAGAAGTATGATGTGTCGTTGTCATTTAAAAATGTTTTTGACTCAGTAATTAATTTATGTTTACTGTTAATGACTTCTTTAATTATTGTCGTCTTATCAAGTATTTAGTATTTCCGCAACTGTAATTATTACAATAAATGTTGTTTTAAAAAGTTTTAAATTTTTATGAAAATTCGGGATGTTACAATAAATTATTCCAGCTCTCATTAACTGTTATGAGAAGGATTGGTAAAGATGAGTGTTATCACCCAACATTCAACATAATTTTTTTTGTCACTATAGAATCAAATTTGCAAGTATTTTTTTATTTGAATTGTCCAGGAATGTTAGGAGAAGCATTAACAAATACAAGTGTCATCACCCTTCATTCAATGCTATTATTTTTGCTTATTGTAGAGTGTAGATGAAGCACCAGTTCATCCCACTTGCTGTTAGGGATACAGATTTTGGTATTCCCGATCTTCCTGGAATGGTAGTGATCTTGAATCATTCTAGTGATTCTCATCTTAATTTTCATATTAATAGTGATTATTTTCACAGTAATAATTATAGTTATAGTGATATTTGTTGTATGATAGTTCTTTTGATCTTTGTTTTATTAAAATCTTATTATGATTGAGATTTTTTTCATTTCTTGTTCCCACCATGTCAAAAATAGAACATATTGTGTGTGTAACCTGAATGAAATCCATACGGTTAGATGGATACCCAATCTCATGCTGAACTCGATCTGTGATAATTTGAATCCTAGAAGTGTTGAATCATTTATGGGAAAAACATAAGGAAAAAAGGCTTGTTCAAAAAGATTCTAAATGATAAAATAAAATAAGAAAGAAAAGGAATTATTGGCTAGCTTCCGAGGTAGGACAACAAGTTAAGCTTGTGAAGTTTAAAGTACGAGAGGAGATGGGACATGGAAGGATGCCCTCTCACTCGTGCTTCTTAAACCCTTTAGAGCACTTTGAATGAATGGTTGAAATAACATTTGTGAATTTGTGTAGGTTACCCTTACCTGTGACTTTGAATTGTATAAATATTATTGGAGGTGGGGTTAAAGATCCAGGATTCTTTAGTCAATCCACCAGCAAAGCCATCTAGGATAGTATGGCCTCATGGCACATCAAGATCGAGAGCCTTATGTTGATCGAATTGACCCAGTAGAATAAGAAGCAACATAGGAAAAGGTATCTAGAATGGTAATGGTATAATAATTGGAACTATTAGAATCTACTAAGCAATCATACCTTTCAAATTGAGATCGAGATCCCATTGATCCAGTGAAAGCAATATCTAGGGATCAAGTTGTCTTTGCAAAGTCTTTGAATAAGTATTTGAAATGTTGTAAATATTTGTGTAAATGTACGCCTTGGATTAGGTATATGTGTAATATGTTTGCTAATGACTTCAATTCATGGAAATCTTAATTTGGTGCTTCATTGTAGTCTCTGGCTTGATGCAATAATCTACTCAATTTTCCCCATGACAATAGACTATAGCAAAATTCCTTCTTTTATGTATGTTCAGCTTGGATGCAAAGAAAATAAATTGATTCTAGTTGTTTTATACTACTTGATTTGGGGTAAAGCTGCTAACATTCGCTATTTGCCCAATGCATTTGTTATATTTTTCACAATGTAAGTAGATCATTCCTACTATGTAAGTTCTTCGGTATGGAAATTTGTTATGATCTTGATTCATGTTTTGATTGAATAAGTTTATTATGGTGGTTTCCTAATTCATTGTTATAAATTTTCCATTTCATATTTCTTTATAGTTTTGATAATCGACAGAGTGTAAATGTTAAAAAATGTTTAATGGTTTTGTGTTATCTGTGTTATTTTTATTATTAATCCCGTTCTCCATTTCCTTATTATGTTTTTCAGGCTTTGAGTCAGATATTCAATTGATATGGGTGCAAATTGTAAGAGACCTTGAGGAAATATTGCAGCAACGATTGGCCCAACCTGCTAAGTGTTGCATTGGTGTATCCTTCCTTCAACATGTCATCTCACCAGTATATAAGTCTATAGCAATGGTAATTTTTTTGTGAATTGAGATTATAGCTAGAGTTAAATGACTGGAAATCATAGTTGTGTATTCACATGGTTGGGTTGCACTAGATTTATGGCTTTCCTCCTGAAAGGTATGTTACTTGTTGGTGCTTTGTAAATCTACCTTTTGATTATCTTTTGATTTGATCAAGTCTTATTGTGCCACTATTAGCTCGTGGAAGAAAAAAATCAAAATAAAATGTGATTTATAGATTTAATTAAACCTATTTTTTTAATGTGAACTTTGATTTAGTGTGAAATTTGATTCTATTTAAGGGTGCTAGCTTAATGGAAGAGCACTTGCCTTACCAACATGAGTTGGGTAGTTCGATTCCTCCATGCCCTATCTACAGAAATCAATGAATAAGAATGACTCCATATACTGCAAATTGACGACAATTAGAGATTGAAATGACAAATATATTACTTCTTGTTGTTAATAAATGACTATCATGACTAAATAAATGACTAGTTAACAATAATCAATGACTTAAAAAGTATTAAATATACTACCAATGGATGGAAATTAGTGAATAAAAATGACTAAATATATTACTACCAGTTGACAACAATTAAAGATTAAAATGACTAAATATACTACTTGTCAACGGCAATAATTGACTGTCATGACTAAATAAATGACCAGTTAACTGCAATCGATGACCAAATCAATGACCAATTAACAGCAATCAATGACTAAAAAAACTACTAAAACTACTACCAAACTAACCAATCATAACAACCAATAAATGACTACAAATTTTTAGACATATATTTAGTTGAATTATAAGCAAATGACAATAAACTATTAATAGTCACGTGACTAAACTTAGTCATTTATATGCAATTTTTAGTAGTTTTTTGTCATATATCACAATTTCTCTACTACTGACTATTCTATTGAGTATTTTATGGAAAATTTGTTTGATGCCTAATCCCATGTTATTTAAGATAGGCTTCAAATTCATTTGAAGTTTATTCACCTCCATTATCGGTACAAAAGGAACCAATTTCCAATCGTGCTTTATTTTCAATCCATACATGAAAGTTCTTAAATGTTTCAAAGGATTGAGATTTGTCTTTCAACAAATACAGCTTCCAACACATCCTAGTGTAATCATCAATAAAATACATGATATACTTGCTACCATTTGTAGAAATAACATGCATAGGGCCACACAAGTCAAAGTGAATTAGCTCTAGTTTTATGCATGCTCTGAAATTGGAATCATGGAAAGGTTACTTACTATGTTTTCCAAGAATAAAAGCATCACATTGTGTCAACTTATTTGGAATGGTGGGAAAATCGGGAATTCCATTATTTTTCAACAATCGATGACTACTGTAGCTAATGTGCCCATATCTAGCATGTTGCAAAAGACTGGAAGACAAGATACCTTCTTTGTGCTAAGAGAGGCAGGAAAAATTATGAGATCTTGCAGATGTTCCTTTTAGCTTCAACAACTTCTCATCTTCATACCTAGTCATGACGACTTGGTTATCAGAGGATATCGTTATCTCAACTTTTCCATTGAACACGTGGATGGAAAGGCATTGCCATTGAATATGAATAAGATAAAATAAGTTCCTCTGCAATTCCAAAAGATACAACACATTATGCAACAAAAAATTAGGGAATCCAGGCAGTTTGAGCCTAATGGATCCAATTCCCTTGGGCTTGAGGTTGGACTTATCTGCAAAATACACTACACCATCTGCATTGTCCTCCAATTCTACAAAAAATCATTTATAAATGTCATGTGGTATGTTTCACGTGTGTCAAGCAACCATATATCCCTCCAAGATGCGAATGAAGTATTGAATGAAACTTCATTTATACCAATATTACAAAGTGCAACAATGAAATGAGTGGATTCAAAAGGATTACCCACATCAAGAGATTTTACATATTTATTATGTTCTTTGAAATATTTTTCCATGGAATCCTACATGTCTTCACCTCATTTCCATTGTTTCCACAATAGACATACACTAGTACAAAATGAGAGGTAAGTGACTAGGAGACTAAAAAAGTTAGTCACCACTGTTTTTTCAAGGGATAAATAACTAAAATTGAGCAATTTTAAATAAGCCAACTAAAAGTGACTAAGATAAACAACTAATTTAGTCACGGAATAAAATATATGACTAGATAACAAGTGACTAAAATAAAAATGACTAACATAAATGACTAATGTAGTCACGTGAATATAAATATGACTATATAACAGCGATTAATGTGAATTAGTAATTTATGTTAGTCATTTTTAGTTGTGTCACACTGACAATGGAAAATTACAATTTTTATAATGAATTTTTACAATATTTTACTAAATTTTAACAATGTAGATGGATTTCAAGATCTTATTATGGGGGTCATGGTCCATGTGTGTGGTCCCAAACCACCATATTGGCCCTCCATAGGGGATATTTGACCTAGAAGTGGGATGTGTTGCTCATATTTTTGAATTTTAGAACACTAGATATGGTTTCTAATATAAGGTTTTTTTATAAGCTATAAATTCATATATTACTTGTAAAAATAAAATTACATCGGATAGCCATTATAGCTCAAGCTCAACATTTGACATATAACTACAGACAATGTTGTCCCAAAAAGATATTCCCCACATCCCAACAGCTCCACCTCAGACAAAGCATTAAGCCAGACAAAACTTTCATCCCATATTAGAGCACCGAGACTAAAGACTTCACTATAGCTTGTATGACTGTATAAGACTTCTACCCAAGCACTAGGACTGGCATGTTGCATATGATAGACTATCAAAGTTAATTACAACCAAAAGGATCAAATAGAGACATGCTTCCAATTATCGCACCTGAAATCTCGACGACATGCCACCCTTGAAATCCTCCTAAGGGTCAGCTGGGGCTCCCACGCCATCTGCAGCTTGGTAGATAGCTCCCCACTCACCCGCATGCATCCCAGCTGAGACACCAACATGAGGAGCTCCCCCCTCCTTCGAGCGAGGAAGAAATGGTATTCCCAAGTGGTGGGTGATGGCATCAATTTTCATGTGAATGAGCCATGAATCCATTAGATGCTCCTTCCATAAGTGAGCAAGGATATTATCCCCCAAATTCTTCATCTCGCGCTCCTGAAGCAAGTGTCAATTAGTGAGAACATGGAGACAACCCATTCATACAACAAGTGGGCATGAGTGGACCCAGGGTCCAAAATCCAATGCTCAAGCATATAAAATTCCTCAGCTGGCTTCAAAACTTCGAGCTCTGCCCATAAATCCTTTTCCATGGAGTCAGTATTTTCCCTAATTTCCTTCAGAATTGTGGCCATGTAGTCCCAAGTGTCTCAGGACACCCTCGACTGCTCTCAGATCACTCTTTTCTTCCCTCCTTGAGCCTTCCCTAGCTGGCCACCTCAACATTCTTTGGCTCATACATGTCTTCCTCACTGCACTTCCAGCCACTATAACTAGTCGTTAATGAGCGTAGACTTGCCACCTTCAACAAATAGGCGATAATGCCAAGCATTGATAAAGAACAAGCCGTCAACTTGATGACCTTAGATATGAGGATGAGGGCATCATACTTGAGGACAATGCATCCATTGTCATAACTATGCCAATACCAAGGCTCGTCCTCAAATGGGACATAAAAACACATTCCGCACTTGCATCCAACTTCGCCATTAATTTCCACAACTACTATCATACCTCCCTTCTCCCTGCCCTTTTGATTCATAGTACCTTCCCATGTGCCTGATATAATTCATTTGCATGCAAACTAGAGCTCCGTCCATCCTACACACGGTGCTCTCGAATGTCCATGTGCCATCATAATATCCTCGTGTTAGTTGTCTCCACCTACATCCACGGATTAATTATTATAATGTTGATTAACTTAATGATAATGAAATTGCAAGTTTATACCATGGTTGAAGATCTAATTTAACAAAGTTGAGTTCATGGCTTATCAACATAGTTGGAGGTCATGATTTATGATTAACAATATAGTTGGAGGTCATTATAAATCATGGCTTATGATTAACATGGTTAGATCCTGGAGGTCATGGTTTAATTGTGGGCTTAAACTTTTAATTATTAATATTTTAATCTCACTTTAATGTTTTAATTTTCTAAATTTGTAATCTTTTAATTTCTTATCTTTTAAAATTATATTTTGGCTTATTATATATTTTAATTTCTAATTTTTAAATTATTAACCTTTTTAATATTATTTTAATGTTCTAAACTCTTAATTTTTTAATTTCTAATCTTTTTAATAATATTATATATTAACTTATTAAATTGGTATTTTTTATTTTTTAATATTTAAGATAATATTTAATAGTTTAGTCTTTTAGATAATGTGATAAAAGAGGGAAAGATTGTTGAAAGGAGGGAAAATGAATTTCCACAAAATCCCCTACTCATCTAAAGCTAAGGGGAAAGGGGAGAAAATGGATGGGAGTAGCTCCACTCATGACAAGGTATGAATGTTCAACCCCACACGGGTTTTGTACTTATGTGTAGAATCTCATTTTTTCATGAGTCTTATCAGTATTTGAAATATATATATATATATATGACTCTTTGGGGTTTTCATCACTAGTGTTGCATTGAGAGGGGCTTAGGGATTGAATAATGAAGCTCAATATTACAGGGTTTCTGCAGATCTAGGGTTTCTAAGGTTTTGATGCCAGAGGATACAACCAAGAGAAAAAACTAGGTGGTGTCAATCTATAAATGAGCCTATCCGATCCTACTCAATCAGGTGCATTCTGATCACTCTACTATGCATATTTTTGGTATATATTTCTCACATTATTGAGAGTTCTGGTTCTGGTAATTTTCTAAGTTGAGATTTATGGCCATGTTATCTATCTATGGTCTATGTGCTATGTACTCGTAAATGTCAAACCTCCCGGTGACATCTATGGTCTATGTACTACGTACTCATAAATGTCAAACCTCCCTGTGACTATAAAATCTCCCTGCGACTGCGTATAATTGGTCTGCGTATTGAAACCTCCTCTAGTTGATAGAAATACGTGTTCGACAGCCCGCCTTAGGTGATACCTTCCATGTTTAAGGGATTGAATAAGCAAGTTCGAGACTACAATTCCTTTTATTTTAAACCCTTGTGCACCCCATAATTCTCTTTAAGCCAACAACCAAGATTGGTGAAGAATGTCTTCGAGGCCATCCTGTAAAAGAACAAAAAGAGACGGGTACATGTATACCTACGGGAAGGATGATATACTGGCCTGTTACAGGAGGTGTATACAACCCGATGGATACATTACAAGATACAAGGCCACGATTTTAGTTTGTATCTAGGATCGGAGAGAAAGAATATACAACAGATTCTAGGATCCCATTTGGAGGAGGAATACCAGTGAGGGCTTCTGATGCGGCTCTTGATAAGGACACCACAGTGTTGATTTCTCAATGTAAGTATTCCATCCTTGTTTTCATTTATGATTTTTTTTAATCTTCATCTATAACATAGAAAACCTCGTTTGATTAGAGTCTTTAACTTAAAATATAGGGATCTACATGATCTCTAGCTATATCAACTGCATTTCATTCTAGCTTGTTTGCTTGCCCAGGATACAATCATGTTGTCTATGGAAACTATAATTTTTTTTAGGATATTGTTAAAGATTAACCTCAATAAATATGAAATTGAATTTTTCCTGGCTTAAAATTTAATTTAACACGGCAATTGCAGTTCTGTGAAGCAACCTAAAGTCCAAGTGTCTCGAAGTTGGTTTAGCGAGTGGCATTGCTAGGATTTTTACTAACTGGTAGTCACATTGTCAATAACGTGAAGGAGTCACATGACATCATTGCTAAATAATTGCATAAGAGACTCCACATGCATCCTACAACCCAACTGAGGGTGGTGGCCATCCATCAACTCTTTGTCTGCCAGTGCAATAGTGCATTGGGTACATTGAAAATGGAAATTAACACTAGCCCAAACCCATCTAAACATGGGTCTAATATGTATCTTGAGGTTGTAAATCTTGAGGGGGCATATCTGGATTTTACACAAATGGCATGCTTATAAATATTGAATCTTGAGCTTTACAACCTCGAGGTGTATCTCAGACCTAGGTTTAGATGGGAATGGTCTACTATATAGTCACTGATGCCATGCTTTGGTTTTTTTCATACTGCACTTTTTGCATTCCCACCAGGGTGTTTCCAAGTGATTTCACCTTGTTACATGGTTTTCTTTTAAATTGATCAATAAATGCTTAAAAATTTCACTGATACAGGTTCAGTTATAATATAGAAGGAAATTATATTGCAAAGTAAATTTTAGACGTCAAGCATATTACCCTTTTTTCCCTCCTTTTTAATAGAAAAGAAAATTTTATTTAAAATCTTTCAAAAATTACAGTCGGGAGGAGAATAGTTGTTCCCTTGTAGCATTCAGTCTTCAAGTCCAAAAAACCTTGATAAGTCAATTGTAATCATCCCCATCCATACACTTCATTACATACATATACCAATCTTAGAATGTTCTGAAATACATCAAAAATATCAAAATTTGTTGGGAAGTAAGGCTGAGAGACCATTATGTCATGGATTCCTATCCAAGTGTTGTAGAGTATCAAGGATTTTAGTTAGTATGTGTGTGAAATCTTTCCTGGGTGGCTATGTCTTATCCTCTAAGACCTTGTAGGATGAAACCATTTCTTTAAAGGTGTCTCCTATATTGTACACCTTTGCAACAATGTTCATCAAAAGGGAATTCCCCTTCTCCACCCATAATTAGGAACTTATCAAGGCATGCCATAAGAATTCTATGTGATAGAGATCTATGTAACATCAAATCCAACCTCGACCATGTTTTGCGAAAGTCATCAACCACCATGATGATGCTGAATTTTTTTACCGAGAGTGACTAAAAAGGCCTTCACTTCCTCTTGAATAAGCTCCTCTATAACAAAAATATTTTTCGAGGTTCGAGAATATCCATGGTCCTCGCAAATCTCTTGGTTAAACATGACCTTAAGCAACCTTCATTCAACACAACTAGCTTCCATATCATAATCCTCTTCTTTTTCAATTATTTTGTGTGCCCTTTTATTATGTACTAGTGAGTGCATTTAAGCACTAAATTTTTATGACAATGATACATGGCTATCTAACACATGCTATACAAATGTCTGTATTTACAAGTGAAGCTTTATAATCCATAGTAGATTCTTTTTCGAAAGGTTCTTTGTTGATGCACCAAATTGGTTGTACACAAATGCAGAGTAACCAATTTTTGTGTGATGCTACCATTTCAATTGGATGTACATTGACTAAAATCTCCATCTATAGCAGCTTATTTTGCAAAGGGCTTGTGGTCATCCAATGTGTGTTACTCTGCAACCAAGATTTAATAGATCCAAAGATGACACATATTGCTTCATTCTAACTAAATTTTCTACATTTGCTTAAAGTTTTATTTATTCATTTCTTCTCTTATTATGTATATCTAATCCATGGATTATTCCTTGATTGTACAGAGCTGCATAATATTATTGAGGGAGTTCCATCATTGATTTTTGTGAAGTCAAACTACACTATAGAGGTATGATGTGTACTCTACTGTAGTGCATTACCAATATAGATAATTTTTAATAGGTCCCCTTATTTTGTGTGTTGATGTCACAATATAAGGCTACATTTTTCTGTAGAGTGTGGAGGCGGAGTATATTTTTGTTAATCACGTTGCACACCTAAAACCCTCATATGGACGCTCATATACTACTCCATGGGTGTCTTACTAGAGAGTGATTTGATGGATGTCATTTTTATATTGAAATTGACATGGAAGAATAGTTTCTGGAACTTATGGTAAGAGTTTTCTAAATGCAATGGCTACACACCTAACGAGAATTCACAGTGCCATAAAAATGTTGAACAATCATATTAGAGTTCTTTATTATTTCTTGTCGGCAATGCAAAGAGTGAGGATTTTACATGAATTTGATTCCTTGTTTTGGACAATCAAAGTTTTTGTGAATTTGTATTGATAATTATACTCTTTCAATAGCGGGATTAAACAAACTTATTTATTCAACTTATTGTGTTTCCATGTGTAGGTCAAGTTCTAGTCTTCTAAGAAGATTTCCTGCCATAGAATCCCTAAAATTTCAAGGTGATTTCAGCCATCAATTCAAGATTTGCATAAACAAAAAAAAAATGATTATTTGTATGATTTTAGGATTGGCTGAAAGGAAAAATTAGTGCCTAAATCCAAAATGGGCATATGGGGTCAAGAGGACAAACTTAGAGAGTTGTTTTAGAGAATAATAGGGAAAAAAGAACTACAAAATGCATGATACAGCCAACCTAATATTGTTGCTAATCAATGCAGAAATTTTCCTTGAAGAGCTCTGTGGGAGATGCTTAACTCTGGAATGGTGAAAGACTAAGGGTAGGAGCTGAAGCTGGAGTCAAAGGAAGGCCAAGTCCATGAACATATATATCCTATCTTTGATTATTCAGCCCAAGTAGTTATTATCTCATGATGTTTCTTCATCTTTCTTGTTGGTTCACAGTTGGTACAGTAGATCTCTATAGAGACTTTGAGTCTTTTTGTCTTTTTTAATTTTCATATGATTATATGTGTATCTTTCATGAAACATTTCAGAAGGAACTGTTGCAGAGTTTATGTCATTCTTTGGGACATCATATCAGTTATGTTTGATTCAGTCTGTTGATGAAATTATATGAACTGTAGGAAGTAAGAATAGGTCAGAATCTAGGTGTGAGATCATTGTGGTCTTTTATGGAGTCACTATGTTAGAAGAACAATCCTGTGGATGGTTTCAAAATGAAAATGCATATGCAGAATGTAACTTCTCTTTATATTGAATGGAATTTACAATCTTTTTCTCTGAGCATAAAAAGATGTATTTTTAGAAGAAAAAATCCTTAGAAGCCTTAGTGCAACATTGTAGGATTTTAGTGGAAGAAAAAGGCTTTATTGATTTTAGTTGAGGTGGGGGTAAGATGGAAATAGGAAGCATTTCAATTATGAAGATCCTGCAGTTGCTTAGAGTCACAAAGTTTCTATTAACCTTGAAAACTCAGCTTATCCGTTACAAGAGAAAGGGAAGGTCCTTAGCTAGAGAAGGATTCCTTTCATGTGTTTGAAACCTTGAATAACTCCCCGTGATCTAGTAGGACTCTCTGCTTCCTCAAGGAGAGTGAATGATCTAGTTGGACAAACTAAAGGAAAAACACTAATACGCTATACTAAAGGACAAAAGGTACTAAATGACAAAACATCACTACAAGACAAATTCTCGTGACAAGAACAAACATTTCAATATTTGCAATTGATGATAAGCACAAATAATTTCGTGTCTTGGACTCATGTCCATATCAAAAGCTTACAGTAGCTAATTGGTAAAGCTAAATGGCATCCATAAAAATAACCTTGAATTCAAAATCCAACAGAAGGGCTGCTTGGGTTGTTAACTTCCATCTTACTCCAAATCATAGATATGAAGCTTGTTTGGTCTTGCAAAAAAAGTATAATGATAAAACAATATTCAGCAACTGGAAAAGTCAAAAAGAAAATTGTATAATTCCATTCCATTATACATTCCAGGGATAAAGTGCATAGCCTCATAGATAGCAAAAGAAAAGTTAGCAAAGTCAGGTTTAAAAGCTAACGTCATTCTTTACGAGTGGTTGTCAAGCTCTGTATGGCAAAAAATATATCTGGAGTAAAAATGTAAACTCCACAATTTATGTAATCACTGACCTGTGAGAAAAAAAAACAATATTTATGAAATCATTCATATTTCTTGACATGTCTCCTCACACCTACCCAGTTTTCAGTTAACAATACTTTAACCATAAATATTGGTCATAGATAGTAGAAGGATAATGCATAACCAATCCATTATTCCAAACATGAAGATGATATTGGCACTCACTTGCACCTAGATCAGATTAATAATGTTTGAGCTACAAAATTAACACTTGATGAAATAAATACAGCAAAAGTGCTTGGAAAGACAACTAATTATCTGAAAATGGACGAGACATGCACAAGGAAACATGGTCTACAAGGTGTAGGGAAGAACATAGCTCATGCATATATTTTTAATGTGCTCCTGTACCAATACGTAAGATAAAACATGAGAGACAAAATACCAATAATTGGATGACAAAATTATACTAATGTTTGGCTACCCCCTGTCATCTTATAGATACACAAGATAGATTTTATTTGGGAGTACATGTGTTTCTGGTTTTTCTGCAAAATGTAGTAACTCCTTTGTCAGCGGGTCTGCAACTAATTCACCAAAATCCCCTGTAGCTTCCGTGGAAACCTGAGATTGAAGTATTTGAAACTTATTCAGGATTCAAAAAGATAAAAACTACAACCACATTACACAACACACTATAGAGAAAATTACCACGTATTAGTGATACTAATATGGAGATAAATTAGTAGCTAATTTACACGTGCTAGTTGTCAGAATGTAACATAGGAGGTTGTTAGGAAGCCTTTGATCATTTCCACAACCAAATCAATAAAAATCTATGGACATAAGTTTTTATTTTCCAAATAACAGCACCTGTTAAAACCGTAGTGATGGAGATCCTCTGATAGAGATGCAGACACACAAGTCCCTTACCTTCTTAAATAGCATTGTCCCAATCCCTTCATAATTCCTATGTGCCACTGCAATGAGGAGAAAAATGTATTGATTAAATATTTATTTGAATTTAACATGCATATAACAGATACCAGAATCCTACTTGTCAGCATAAAACAACATTAATCTATAGTTTCTAGTGCATTATGTTTATAAATGAAAGCAACAATAGTAGAAACCTAGGGGTAAGGAAATTTCAGTTGATTTCCAAGCAAAGTAGCAAACACAATGTGCAGATGTAGTAAATTACACAATGCAACTACCACTGAGGATTTTGAGCTTACATTGCATATCTACCAATGGAAAACTGCAACAGATATCACAATGCATGACAAAAATCTCCTTCTGGAAACCATAAGAGGAAACAGTTCTAAGTACTCCATCATTTTCAAAATCAGTGTTAAGCATTATTGATATTGCCATAGTAATGATTGTAAGAGATTCTATATCTCTGCTATTTTGAAATTTCCACAGTAATGATTGTAAGAGCTTCTATATCTCTGCCATTCTTAAGCTTATCATGCTTCTACATTATCTTACCCTACATCCTTCCCATCTACCAATGACATAAATTGTTTCACCCAGGGTACAGTGTTGGAATTTGAAACGACGTAGTTCTATCTTCTTAGCATAAACCCTGCATGAGTTTTCCAATATAACGCTTTGAATAGTGCTTTCCATTTGGACCTTCTCTAAAGACTTTGAGTTTTGTTAGCTCTGTTTTGATTCCACTTGCACTGAATACTTGAGGATAATCAATATAAAGTGATGAATCTTTGGAGTGAGTTCATGATATCATAATCAAGTATGGTAGAATCCAACGCAGAAATCCAATCCATAGCTATCAAAAGATAGCTACTATTAAACATTCCAAGGTATGGTGCTTTAGAGAAAAAACTTGGACTTGGACAGATATGATGTTTAGCACATCCGAACACTGATTTGGGATGTCAGCATCAAATTCTGGAAATCTTACTTACTTGAGAGACTCTTGATGCTCATAATCTTCCTCTCTTTTAGGTGGAGTTGCTTGAAGCTTGACACCTGAATCTTAGCAACAATGGGCTACACTTTGGTAATTTTTATCTTTCAAGAAGTTTTGAAGGGCTCTACTTATTCATCAACTATGTTATATTTTTTGAAGCTCAATTGGTTGGTGTTAACATCAACCAACCTTGGCTTTGTGACTATCGTCATATATTGCAATCCTCATATTAAAACTTGAGATTAAGTTATGACCATGGAGTTCCTTCCTAGTCTATCTATTGTGAATATGAATCGTGATCATTTGCAGGATGGCAAGTCAACCTGCCATGAATAGCAGCAGACCTGCTACTGTACAAATGAAAGGGCAGCCTATTATTCAAAAAAGTGGTTGTTGCTCATAAGACAATTCCTAGAATAATTTTTACTGCAATTGGTTTTGAAGAAGTGAAGTTGAAGATAATTGTATGTATTTTGGATCTTAGACAGGCAAACGTCTCTAGTTGTCAAGAGATCAACAATTGATAGACAATTAAAACAAATTTATTGCAAGTTGGATCTTGTATTCTTTTCTGTCTGTGAAGGACAACAACTTGCTTTTGTTCCTGATAATTTATACAGCCATGGATTATTGTACTCATGCGTAGTTTGTAAGATCATTCTTCTTTGAATTTTCATCATTGTCACAGTTGAACTACTATATCTTAGAATTCTTTTAGTACTTGAAGCATTATTCTTGAATATGTTTGACATTCATTTTGTTCCCATACAAAATTTGTTTGAATATCATCATTGTCAAGCAATAACAACTTCTTAAAGGGTGCTAGCTCAATGGTAGAGCACTTGCCTAATTATAGGCAGGAGATTGGTGGTTCGATTCCTCTGTACCCTATCATAAATTAGTGACTAAGAAAACGACTAAATTCACATATATAGGACTATTAGTAGCTAATTTCTAATATCTTATAGTGCGACTAACGTTTAGTCGTATTTAGATTAGTCATTAATATGTTATCATCTAGTAGTTTATTTAGTTGTATATTTGGTCATTAATTGTGACAATCAATGACTAAATCAGTGAGTATCAATGACTAAATCAGTGACTATCAATGACTAAATCAAGGACTTAATCAGTGACTATCAATGACTAAATCAGTGACTAATAAGTCAACCAATTAATTACTAGTGAAATACGACTAGAGATAAGATAGTGGAAATCGGATACTATTAGTCATCGACTCAAAAATAGTCGTTTATAGTCGAATTTTAGTCATTTTTTTAGTCATTAATTTCTCATTTTGTACTAGTGATAGTGAAGACCAAGTTTCTCGATGCCCCCCCTACTTTGCCTCTGACATCCCTTCTTCTACATATTCTCTAAGCATGCATCTTCACAAACTGATAATACAACCAATCAACAATCTATGCAAGGGTCTACATGACAACCTAAAATATCTACAACAATGAACCTAATGTGTAATGGAAATACAAGGTGCAAGTCTACAGTCTTTGCTACTGTTTACAATCTAGTACAAAAGAAAGTTAAAATAAACTTTATCCACTACACTACTCTCTACACATTGTAGGTCTAAGTATATGTAAGGAATTTAATACAATACTAAGATTAGTAGCATAGGACATGGCCTCTCACAGGGGTACAAACATCATCCCAAAATGCCAAAATACTAATCCTTATATTGTTGAGTTTCACAAGCAAAGCTATTATTCACAAAATCCAATCAGACACAAGGAATATTTTCCATTGAACTAATAAGAATAAGAGATACCACAAGTCTACTCACTCCACATGAGTATGCTCTCAGAGATGGGTTGCTATGTTAAATTTTTTAGAGACTTAGGAGTTAGTTAAGATCAACTTGTTCTATTGTATCTTTAGGTAAAGTGTGTTTCTTTAGTATGCTTGCATTTGTACATATGTCATCCAATGGTAACAATATGTTCTTGACATAGAGTGATCTAATAGTTCATCTTCTCCTCGATCCTAATGGTCATTAATACCTTCCTTAACCACTGATTGGTCCATGATATCTATTTAAAGAGCATGGAGGGTCATTTGCTAGTGGATCAATTATGAGGAGTTGATTATAACATTCTTTTTTCTTTACATAATAATATTTTCTCAAGTACTTATTTGGCTGAGATCGTGGAGTGTTTCCCTCTTCGAGGGTTTAAACCACATCAAAACCTAGTGTGTTGATCTATGGTATGTTTGTGTGAGTGATTTCTCAAGGTGTTTGATGTTTTTGAAATATCTTGTGTTAGTCGAACATGGTATTAGAGTTTTGATGTATATGTAACTTCGGAATGTATTTCATCTATGTATTATTGTACTCCTATAGAGATGTATTATTCCTCTATATGGAAGTGTCGTCATTTGTATTGACAAGTGTCGCAAGTGTCATAACTTGCTAATGGGTTATTAGACCACCTATTGAGGGTTCGGCCCGGATTAATGTAACCATGGGTTATTAGATTGAGTTAGACAAGTCGACCCTGTTATTTTATTAGGCAGGACAAGACAAGTATAAATAGAGATCGAGAGATCTCTATTTGATCATCTCATTACTCACTCTTACACTACTCGAAAAGTGGCGCACTAGTTGAGGAGGAGGAGTACCTACTAGTAGAAGATCTATCTCTTGTACTTTTGTTGTACTTTGGTTGTATCATTGCTCTTTCTATCTCTAAGGAAGTTGTGGGGTTTTTCACCTTTATGGTTTTCCCCAGTGAAACTCTTTGTGTCCACTGTCTTATGTGATTGCTTGATATGCTTGACACATGCTTGATATGATTGATATGCTGTACATGTTATTCTCTCAGTAAAGATCCTAGAATATGTTGAATTAATGCTCAAAATCTAACACAGAGCTCTTATGAAGTTCCACTTCCATTGGTGTTTTAGATCATGAGCCAGTGTGGCCAAGGGCATTAAAGGATTTTTGGTTCTAATATTTCTCTACATTTATGGGTTGAGAGAGTTGTTCCATTGTGTTTGGAGCATTTATTTCAGTTGTAAATTCTTTTGGTTTCACTAAAAAAAGTTTATGTTTTCCCAAGATACAACCATTTTACCAAATCCGAAGGTATATTGCTTACAATTACACATTTTCAATTTTTTTCTCATATTCTTTCAAATTTTGTTTTATTTCTAGGTTGTTACATTTTCAATCTACATATGCTCTCTAATGTACCCTCCCATCTATCCAATTTCAGGAAGGGAACATGATGCCAATCTCTGGGACTATTACATAAACTCAACCCATTCATTAGATCCATAGCCATAAAATTAATGTGTGCATATGCAAATCAATTAATCATGCACAGTGAAATAAGGACATCATCCACACACATCTTTCATATGCATTCAACAAATCAATAATAAACATCAAATTAAAACATTGCAGAAGTAAAATACACATAGAGAACACTTATCTTCATTGTGCAATTGTCCCAAGCAACTAGCTATGTCGCTGCAATGTTCCACCCAACCATAGGCCAATTGTATTCATCAATCTCTCAACACAAATGCCACCCCCAAGATGGGAATGATTCTTACAAGGAAAATGGGACATTCAAGCTCATGCACAGCCAAAGCAATAGATACCCATAACCCATACCCCAACATACCCCTACACACAACAAACTCAGAAACTGGGCATGGATACACAATTCCAGCAATGGGATTTACAAACATGATGGCCGTGGGTTTTCGCCAAATCGTGGGCACACCAAAATGGATTGTGAAAAGGGGGATTCAACCACAGGGAGCAAACCCGATTTCTCCCACAGGTTATGAGCATTTCAAATTGCAAAAATGGCCTCATTGAAACCCCAACTCGAGCTCCCTCTTCTTCCAGTAGCTCTGCAACACAAAAACGCCCTCTTCCCCAACTGAAAACCAGGAAAACACAGGAAAAACATGGAGGAAAAATGCCCAGGCAGCTCCAAAAATGTGAGAGGGGCAAAACTGGTTAATGGGTAATGGCTTGGGGAGAAATTCATGGTTGTTTTCTTTCCCAAGAAGCAAAACACGATTTTCTATGAAGGATGGCCTTCCTACACTTGAATTTGGATAGCCATACTTCCCATTCCCCAAGGCATTAACTACCTCAACCAATTCTTGAGACAATGAATGATTGGGTACAAAAGTCAACATGGGTAGTTGAGGGTTTGATGGGTTATCTCATTGACACTTGGCTTGACTTGATTGGCTCAAGGGTTTGACTATTTCCCTCCCAATTCCTTGTAAAATCATGCCCCCATCTCTTGTTGCATTGCATAGCTAGTTGTGGGTATTTTATTAAAATGCATATTTACATAATATTCGCAATTTCCACTGTGCCTGGCTAGCACGTGAAGCATATGCATCAATAAATCAATGGCGAGGCCTTGGCCTTGAGCTCCTCATCATGATTTTATAACAATATTACATCATTTACAATTTTAATGCAATAGGGTCAAGATGGGGACATTAGATGCTCTTTTTTGGGCATTCTATGTGAACTTGGAAAATCATAAACAAAGTGGGAAGGGTTTTCTTTACTGTATATGCTTTTTGTCATGTGCTTTGTGAGAACTTGGTAAACTAGAAACACTTAGAAAAATTACATTTTTGAGAAAGCTAACCAAAGAATAACCCCAATCTGAGACATTTTAGTTTCTGAATTTTTCTTTTTGTTTTTTGTTTTCTGTTTTGGGTGGTTGTGTAAAGGGTCTTGCAAACCAAAAATTATGTTTTTTGGGATAGGCATGCTCTTCCAACAACAACAACAACCTTGTTTTTCTCCATAATATTACTAAATCATTTGCTTAGGTCACTTGGTTGAAAGTTACTTTAAAAAGTAAGAGGTATTGGGTTCAAGTCCTTCTTTTTGTTACTTTTTGTAAAACTTCATGTAACATTTTATAGAGTATTTATATTGTAAAAGTGCTTCCCACTTGTTTGATAAAAGTGGGTACTTATTTTGAAGCAACTTATTTGTAAAAGTGAGCTTATAGGCAGAGTTAGTAAGAAGGGGGGGGATTCTTTACTACATTTTTTCTCCCATCACCATGAGGATTAACCTGTTCCTGTGATGTGGCTCCTTGACTCTCTTTTTATGTCTTTCTTCGAAAGGGCATAACTTTGGCACCTAAAGTCCATTTTCAATGTCATTTTTTAAACCGTCTAGTTTACATTATGGCCGCTCCATGTCATATTCTACTTACTAGTACCAACTACTTCTCATGGAAAGCACATATGGAGGATGTCCTTCGAAGTAGGGAACTTTACAAGATTCCATTTGGGAAAGAAAAAAACTCACAAATGATGATAAAAAAATAAAATGGGCCAATAAATGTGATAATCAGGATGTCGATTTTCATTGGTTTATGATTCCACCTATCAGGAATTGATGAATCATATAAGGCTTGGAAAAAATTGGAAGTTGTGTTTGGTAAAGACAATGAGATTTGAGGTCACCAGCTTGAAAATGATTTGATTGCCTTGAATCCAAGTGATTTTTCTTGCATTCAAGACTATCTATCTAAGTAAAAATTACTTAGACTCTTAGTTGAAGAATGCAACATAAAAAGGGAAGATAAGCAATATATTTTTCATATTATTTCCAAGCTTGGTCCTTCCTATTATGTTTGTGTATCTACCTTAATTTACTCCATGAAAGAATCTCTAGGGACTCACTATGTACAACCCACTCTTGAATCGTTTTGTGATTCCTTAATTTGAGAGCAAGATAAGCGCATACATCTTGTAGTAATTAGAAATGAAAATACATCTATAAAATACTTAGTGGCACAACAAAAGAACACAACCAAGAATCCCAAGAAGCAATACCCTCACAATAATAAGCAAAACAATGTTCCCCAACCCTCTTAGCTATCTCATCCTTCCAATGATGACCAAGGAACCAAATCAATAAGTAAGAAGACTGAGTGTCATTGCAACTCTTGTGGGAAATATGGTCATGTGAGCTATAAATGTTTTAAGAAGATGACAACCTCGGAAGAAACAATGAAGAAGCACAACATGAAGCTTGATTCATCTTTTGAATCTACCACTCATGGACATGCACTTTGTGCTTATGGTTTGTCTTTGAATGCATGTTCTTCCTCTTCCTCGAATGAGTGGCTCGTTGATTTTGGAGCATCTTATCATATAGCTAAGGATAAATCCATATTTTCTACTATGAATGAATGTAACACCAAACAAATATTTATTAGTGATTATAGATCTCTTAATGTTGTAGGATCCAGAACAATTTAGGTTGAAGATGGTCAGTTCATTGATGTATCATGTGTTCCAAGAATTTCCTGCAACTTGTTGTAAGTCTATCAATTCACTCATTCTATGGAATGTAAAACTATAATGTTTACACCTCGCCAGTTTGTAATCAAGGATTTCAAATATCCTAAGAATGTCCTAGCTACTAGAACTAGGGATGTTGTTACCAGGTTGTACAAATTCATCAACTTTGGTTCATCATATTTTACCTCAGTTTTCGTTGCTCATAGCAATGAATTGAGCAAAATTTGGCACGAGCAATTTGGTCACTTAAAATATCGCTCATTTCAACAACTATGTAAAAAAAATATTGTGAAAAATATTCTAATGATATCTTGTAGGGTTGGTGTTTGTTCTAGTTGTGTACTCGGAAAACATCATCAAAATTGTTTTGACAAGCATGCCTCTTGGCATGCCTACTCCCCCTTGCAACTTGTGCATAGTGACTTGTGTTGTCCTCTTCTATCTATTTCCTTTTCTAGTTTCAAATATTTCTTAACTTCCATTGATGATTACTTTGTACGCACTTGGGTTTATTTCCTAAAACTTAAGAGCAAAGTATTTGGCATGTTCCTGCCCTACAAGGACCTTGTTTATAAACAATTTGGTCATCAAATTCTTAAGTTAAGATCTAACGATGGGGGAGAATATGTTAATAAAAATTTAACTAATTTATGACACAATGCATCCAACAACAACGCACCATTTCATATACACCACAACAAAATGGTGTAGCTAAGCAAAAAACACACACTTTAAAAGAAATGGCTAATTGTATGCTCCAAGCTAAGGGACTAAGTCTTCAATTTTGGGTTAAAGCCATAAACTATGAAAATTACATAGGTAATTGCACCCCCACTAAATATTTAAAAGGTATCACACCTGAAAAATCAGGGAGTAACATTAAACTAGATGTCAGCCACTTTTATGTGTTTGGTAGTGAAACGTAGGCTCATATTCTTGATGAAAAATGGAAAGCATTGCAAACTAAAAGTGAAAAGTGCATATTTATTGGATATTATGAAGATATGAAAGGCTATAGACTTCTTCAACCACATTCCCATGATATAATTATTAGAAGAGATGATAAATTTGATGAAAATATCTCATCCCATGAGCCTAATTTGAAATATGTGCCATTTGTGGCTTGCAAGCCATCTTCAACACTTGTGCCACCTTCTACTCCCAACTTCCTAGGCAATGTTCCTACTCCAACTTCTAATGATGACAATGAGGATTAAAATCCTTCACCACTTACTCATTCTCCTCTATTTGTACTAGCACAACCACTTCCTCGATGGGCCCGTACAACATACGAAGTGGATGGTGATGTTATCAGTGATCCAGAGATCAATGTTGAACACATTCTCAGTTCTAATGAGCCACTTCTCTTTTGGATCAAGTTTTAGAGACATTTGTAGAGGCTTCAAGCAATCCATATTTGGATGCATCTATGTATGAAGAATACCGTTCCCTAATGGAGAATGATATTTGGGTTATTGTACCTCTTCCAAAAGGAAGAAAAAATGTCAGATGTAAATGGGTCTATAGAACTAAGTATGCATTTTAGGAAGTGTTGAAAGATTGAAGGAAAGGTTAGTTGCCAAAGGATTTTCCCAAGTTGAAGGAATTAACTACAATGAAACCTTTACCCCTATCACCAAAATGAAATCCATCCTTCTTATTCTTTCCCTTTTCACCTTACATAAATGGGGGGTCGTTCAAATGGATGTCAAGTCTGTTGAGCATGTGTTATATTCTTTGCATGTGTGTGGGGGGGGGGGTGCATCTTTGACCATATAGTTGACAATCCCCTCTATCTAGTTCTCTACCATATGCGTCGGGCGCTGCACAAAGCACTGGCTCAAGGGGGCTTATAGGGGGGGCGTGCCGACGCCCTTTCCCTTCCGCGAAGTGAGTTCAATTTTTTTTAGGATATTTTTTGTTTCTTTATAAAAATATGTAATTTAATCCTGGTTAAGGCATTGGAGTCTATTTTCTAACCTGGGTTAACAGATTAGGGTTTTGGATGCTACGGAATACTTATATTTGTATTGTGAGTGGTTAATAATCAATGTGAGAAAATAAGAGGTGCGACACTAAATTTTTCTAGTTTCCAAGGTAAATATTTGTGTATTATGTGTGAATTTTGTGATGTAATCTCTATTTTTCTTAAAAGAATTTGTATGATTTGCTTCTCTACAACAGGTTTAAAACTTACAAATTCCACCATCTTGCATGGGGAGTTGCAAGAATAAACTTACATGGAACAACCTCCTGTCTATGTTCAAAATGACTCTAGCCTTGTCTGTCACCTTAAGAAATCCCTATATGACCATAAGAAAGCTCCTCAAGCATGGTATTCCCAAATGGATAGCTTTCTCCTTAAAATTGTTTTTCTAGATGCCATTCTAACCCCAATGCCTATACCAAGAAAGTAGGAAACCATCTCATCTTCCTTGTTCTTTATATTGATGACCTTATTCTTACTAGTAGTGACCATAAAATTTTAACCCATGTGAAATCCAGTCTTAAGCAAGAATTTGAAATTATCAACTTAGGACATTTACATTATTTTCTTTGCCTCCAAGTCTTGCAAACCAAATAAGGAATCTTATTCCTCAGTGTAAGTATGCTTGTGACCTTCTGATCCGGATTTATGTGGTAACGAAATGAAAGAGCAGATGCATAATCATATGCATAGATATATTGCAAAGAAAACAGTGATACAATAAACACATATTCTATTAAATAGTGGAAATCAAACAGATTGTAAAATAAAAGCAGCTAGAATGGTAGTAGTTATCTATGAGAAGAGATGAGGCCGCTATGCTCATTCGTGCCAAGATGAATACAAAAAAGAGACTGAAAGGGCCTATTTATCATAAGCATGAGGGAAAGAATCCAAAACATCCAAAAACCTGACCCTAGAAGAAGAATCATCATAAAGTTTGCGGCCCCAAGGTGGTTAGATGAACAGTCAACTTCCCTAGGTCATAACTTTTGCATACGATCTCTGTTTGGGGCGCTCGGTAGCCCGTTGGAAAGGTCTATTCAAGATTTAAAACATGAGAGATCTAGATAAATGTTAGCATTAACCTAACATTAATAAAATGGATCGCAAAAAACATCATTTAGTGCCTCAAACTGGCCCCGAAAGTTTAGGACCCGAAAAATCGTAGAAAAAATACTAGAAAATTGTCGAAATGGGAAATTGTTTTGAGCCAGTGGAATAGGTGGGTGGCAAAAAAAATCCATCTAGATCAACTTCTTCATCATTTTCATATGGAATATTGTAAAACATCCCCATCTCCATTCTAGTCTAGAGCCAAACTTTCTACCACTTACACTTCACCCAAAGTAGATGCCACCATATATCGTCAGCTTATTGGTAGTCTCTTATACTTGAATCATACACATACCAATATTTCCTTTGTTGTTGGTCGTGTTTCCTATTGTATGAAAAATCCCCATGAAATCCATTGGAAAGCAACAAAAAGGGTGCTTTGTTATATCTAGGGTATTGTTCAATTTGGGATTCATTACAATTCAGGGGGGCTCCTTTGTTGGTTGGTTTCACTTATTCAAATTGGGTTGGCGACCTTGATGATTAGAAGTCTACTACAGGTTACGTTTTCATTCTTGGTTCTGGACCTATCACTTGGGATTGTAATAAACAACAAGCTCTTTCTCTTTATTCGATAGAAGCAAAGTATCTAGTCACATTTAATGCTAGTCAAGAGGCTTTATGGATTTGAAATATCCTTTCAGAGTTTGCATTCAAGCAACAACATCCAACTACCCTTTGGTGCGATAATACAAGTGCCATCAAGCATGCCAAAGATCCAGTTCAACATCAATGTAGTAAACACATTGAGCTACATATGGACTTCATCAGAAAACTTGTTCATGATCTCATTCTCAAAGTGTTATTTTTCCCTACAGATGAACAAGTTGTAAATATCTTCACAATGCCTCCTACATAAGCGAATTTTTCTTTAAACTTTGATCTATGTCAGGAATTATGGAATTTTTCATTAAGGGGGGATAGGTTCTAATTCCCCCTTCCTTCTCCTATAGTGTCACTTTTGTAAATCCGTCAATCCTATCCCAAGTTGTTCTTAAGGGAGGACATTAGGATATTTAGATACTTAGGATTTAGTTGAGATCAACTTGTTCTAATGTATCTTTAAGTAATATGTGTTTCTTTAGTATGCATGTATATGTACATATGCAATCTAATGGTCACAATATGTTCTTGACATAGAGTGATCCAATGATTCATCTTCTCCTTGATCTTAACGACCATTGATTCACGGCTTAGCACCCAATTGGTCCACTATATCTATTTAAAGAGCATGGAGGGTCATTTTCTAATTGATCAATTATGAGAAGCTCATTGTAACATTATTTTTCCTTTGCATAATAATATTTCCTCAAGTAGTTATTTGGTTAGGGTCATGTAGTTCTCTTCGAGGGTTTAAAACATGTAAAAACTTGGTGTGTTGATCTATAATCTATTTGTTTATGAAGTTTCTCAAGGTGTTCTATCATTTGGAAATATATTGTGTTAGTCGATCACACTCTCCCTATTTTTTTAAGGTTACTTTCTCTAGTGAAGTGGCAAGAATATACTGAACTGATGGGCATATACCACAACAATATTCAACAATACGTAGAAGCATAATATACAAGTATATTGCAACCAATGACTCCTCCGCAGCAGTGACCAGTGAGGACAAAAATGAAATTAAATACAATATGTCGGTATATATAACAAATGATTGAAGTACCAACGAAGTATTTAACAGAAAAAACAAATGTATAAATGATTGAATCACCACCAGAGTCTTTAACAAAAAAATAGGTATATATTATACAGTATTGAAGCAATAGCGTAGTCTTTACCAAAAATGCAGGTATATATAATAAACATTTGAAGCACCAACATCTACAGAATGCAACATAAATAATTATGAAACTAAAGGATATACTTGAAACTGGTCCCAACCACGCAAGTAAATAGTCCACACACCCCACATAGGTAAATTGTTGGTCGAGGGTTCATGCCAATAGCTACGCTAGTCTTCAGTTCCAAGTCACGGTCACATGTCAGGTCATATTCAACATATCTCCACTCGAACGTGTTATTAGAGAGATCTCACATATCTAGGCTTATCCACGCATAGGGATACAAGTTCGTGGGATATGATACACAGAGGGAAAATGTAGAGAGCGGGGTGACATAGCACCAAGTTAAGGGAAAAAATTTCCTAGGTCATAGGAGAAAATTTACGCACAGAGGTAAATCTCATATTAGGATTTCAAATTTATTTGGCATGATCAATTACCAAGGAATAAAACGCAGAGGTAAGATGCAAACTGAGCATGCATAGGTAGATTATGCTTTGAAAGTCTAAGAGATGAATGAGGCAAATCCCATAAGGATAGGGAGTTGGAAAAGAGGCATAGACCTGAGAAAAAAGGGAAATAGATAGTATGTTAGAGGGAATATGCCAAGCAAAAATTCCCTCATAGTGGTAGATCGGTGGGCATGAAAAAGGAGTTATGGTAGAGCCTATCTCTAATACCACTTCATGGTATTACTCTAGGATTGATTTCATTGAATGAGATTTACTTATTTATACCAGAGAAGTGAACTTTGGTTTCATAGTCCAAAGGTAATTTTTTGACTCTTCATATTCCCTATGACAATTAAATATTTACATTATTTACATTTTCACCTTAATCTCATAGGATTAGCTTTCCAACATGATGCAAATGATGCAACATGCTTGGATAGGGACATTGAAAATGGAGTGACACGTTGCATGGACCCAAGATATGTAGAATAAACACTTATATGCCTTTCACTTATTCTTCATGATTGCGATGATAGAAGCCCCACCTTGAGTATGTTCCCAATATACATCCAACTCTTGCATGTCCTACTAAAATTTATTGCATGAATGAAAGATGTCATGATTACCTTGATTCTCACCATGTTAAGAGAATTATTATTGATTCTTAGGGTTGGGTTGGCAGTGGTTGCAATCATGCTTGTTGGTGATGCACATTCAATAAAAGTTGAACATGTTCAAATTCCTTTGGTTCTTATTATACTTATGAGATCTTACACCAACATGATGCTTCTCATACTTGAACAATTTGGCTCCATTATGGTTTGCCTCATGTTTTGTTATGGAGCAAATTTCTTGACATTATTCTTTGTCTCGGAAATTTAGATATATGCAATATTAAGGGATTCTTATTATTTATATGGTTGTTGGATCCTACCATATGCATGGAGGTTATGTCAGAGTCTTGAAATGAACCTATCCATGCAAGGTTGTTCATGAACATGATATCTCAAATGCTCAAAAAATTCATTTAATGGATGGTCATAGCAGTTGATTATCTCTTCAGGTAGTTGGTGTGATACCCAAAGTTTGTTAAGAACTCTTATCTTCATGTCCAATAATCCATATGCATCCTTGAACTATTGGATAATATCCTCCTAGTGGAAAAAAATTTGCCACGACTATGTTCTTTAGCATCACTTTAATGTGGCACCCTATAAGGTACCTTTTAAGACAATCCACCTAATGGAATCTTTGTCCTCCTTTTCATTCCCAATGTGTACCAAGAGTGAATAAATGATTTACCACACCACACTTTCCATTAAATGTTGGAAAATTTTGACATATCCAACCAACAATTTTGGTGGGATTTATTCTTTTGCTTCTTTGCTTGTTATAGTTCTTTGTAAATGTCACCCACAACACTTCGAAATTGATGGATCCTCATCTTCTTTGACCCTTTTAGGATCTTATTTCATACATTAAATTCTCAGGACTTTATTTCTAACTTTGGTATTCTATCTCATATCCCATCATCTTCTTATGCATATCTTCATTTTTAAACCCCTATTCATATTGGTTGTTTGAATGTGGGATATCTCCTTGTATCTATCCCTCTTATTCATTGGTAGGATTGGAATTTCTTCTTTGATGCCATAGAAATCTCATTGTAGGTCCTTCTGGATTTTCTCCCTATAACTTCTCTTCAAGGTTCGCTAGTGCTATGCTCCCTAGAACTTCTCTTCAAGGTTTGCTAGTGCTATCTCGTTGTACAACAAGAATCATGAGTTTGTGGGAGTGACCCTGAAATGTTGGGCTCTAAAAGGGTTTAACCTATTCCAACAAAATAATTTGCTAATAAAGTACAATCCTAAAAAAAAAATTGTTTGAATAATATATTATAAAAAAAATATTAATATTAACAAAACAAAGTCAACACAAACACAACCATAAACAACACCTAGTAACACACAAGGATTTAGTTGGAAACCAAAATGCTAGGAAAAAACCACTATTGAAATTGTAGACCCTAGTTTATTCACAAGAGATATCGGAGTACAATATAAGAAGTAGAATAAGTTAAATATTAAAATTAATTAACCCATTCAACTTGGGAATAGGTTTCTAAATAGTCACAAATTGGTTTATAAGGTCAATATTGAACAACCCCCTGTCACAGACTTAATGATCCAACCTAAAACCAATAGTTTCATTTCCTTCCTTAATTGTGCGGCATTTACCAAGCTCCACTTTCCAGTGGTGTGACCAAACCGACGTGGGTTTTCTAGAACACTTTTTCACTTAACTTATATATATGTATTCTTACTTAATTAACCATGTTATAATCAAAGTGCACATATAACCAAGACAAACACAAGTTTTGGTCTTCCTGGGATGACCCGGGTTTGGTGAAGTTATTGTAGAAACAAAAAAAACCCTTTTGCTAGCCCTTTCGGCATCAACCTTTAAACAGATTGATGTCTCACTCGAAGCGAAGTATGGGGGGTTACAAAATCATGTTTCTATAACCTTGGTGATGTGCGTATGTGGTTAACGACCTCGCAGCATGTCCCTTTCTCAACATATACTTAACATGACTATATAAACATATGACTTTGCAGTTCGTAGTTACCAACAACCTACATAACTACGCTGAATTGATGTTATCTTTGCTAGTTAACCAATCATTCATCATACTTAGTGTTACTTCACAGTATTCATACACATGTGTTCTAATTACTTAGCATATGATTTCCATTCACATACATATGAAAGAAAAAACATAAACGTATACTTTCATGAACCAAAACATGCCATAACTCATACATAACACACATATTTACGTGGTTCACCACCTAGGAGGGAGCTACATCCACAGGAACTGTTATTATATTACTTGGAAGGGTAACAGTTCCATTCTGCGCACTCAATTGTAGAGTTTGTTCTCTTTTAGTCTATATCTACAACAAAAACTCTTGGTTGTCTTCACCAAGACCAACCCTTATCGAACCCTTCCTTATACAAAAATACCCATATATATAGATGTGCTCGAAGGTCACATACTACAATAACTATGGGCCAACCCCCATAGTAACGTTAAACCCAAAAACCTCGTGGTTATCCTATAGACCACGCTTATATTTAAATTCGTTGTCCTTTCAGTGCAACTTCTTCTGAATCTGATGCTTCTCCACCAGGCGCAGTTCTGACTTCTGCAGTGGCATGTCCTTTACACCATTCCACTTATTTACTTCCTGCTCCTATAGTAGTCAAGTTGTTGCTTGGTCTTTAACTGCTTCAACCACCTCTGGTTGTCCTTAGTACTTTGTCTTTACTAAGGAAATGGGTTCCTTCTTGTCGACTGTACTTCACTCCATACCCTCTGCTTGGGATTTGCAGAGTCACTTATCTCCAAAATTGGCCAAAGTCAGGCCTCACCTAACTGTACCTTTCTTTCAAAACTTGCTTTTCTTGATCTTCTCCCAACATGCCCCTAACACTTACTTGTGGCTCGTCCTCGAACCACTTACACTAGGCTTCTTTGGCTTCACAACACTTGGGGTGTTCATCTTCGCTACAAACTCTTGGTATGTTGCGCTCATCTTCGCAACAGCCTCCTTAGTCTCTTGCTCGTATTCTTTCACTGTGTCGAGAGACATCACTGAGATTGGCTCTTGCATTTGGTCCTTTACTATGCTCTCTGTCGTTTGAAGCTCTTGTAGCTTCGCCTCGATCTCTTCAGAAAGTGCCAATGCCTCTTCTTGCATAGGTTGCAAATTCGCTGAAGTTTCGGCTTCCTTTGCTCTTAATACCTTTAACTCTTTCTGAAGTTCCTTAGTCTCTGTGAACTTCTGTATTCTTTTCCTTGCGGAAAATCCTTCATAGTCGTATTCATTGTGTCAAGGTCCTTCTACTTTACATTTAGTGCACCAAACCTCTTCTCTTACTTCTTTTCCTTTTTGTATATCCTGTAATTGTAATGTCAGGTTTGCTATATGTGTCTATATCTTTACCATTCCCGTGTTGGTTTCTCATATGGGCAAAGTTTCTAGCTTCATCACAATTTCCAATGCTTCTGTTTGCGAGGCAACCTTCTGTTGAATCAGTGACAATCTAATGTGGGGAAACAATGCAGTGATAAACCATTCTTGGTGTTGTTGCAGTGCTATGTCAAAGCTAACTTGATCCAACAAGGCTTTGAATTTCTGATCAAATTCCCACACAGTCTCATTAGGTTTCTGTTTTATCTCTTTTAGCTCTGTAATGCATTGAGATTCTGATTTAGGCTTCTTAAATTCTCTAATCAGTGCAGTTATGATATCAGCTAGTGTTTTGTTCTTTCCAACAGAATATTTCATGAACCATGTTAAAGCTTTGTTTATGAATGTGGTGACTAGTTGAGCTTGATTTATAGCATCATCTTGTACTTGTTTAACGTTCCATACCACGTCACAGAGAAACTAATGTTGCTCTAGATATTCTAAGCTAGTTCCTTTAAAAACAGGTAGCTTTATGTCATCTTTTATTCTTCTTCGAGGAGGTGTAGGGTTTTGAAATAATATAGTACTTCCCGTGGAGTGAAATGGTTAAGGTATACCACCACTCGGCTGATTCGTTGCGCTTGTTCCTGCAGTATTGCTGCTACTAGTGTTCTGCGAACTAGGACTAACTTTTTCAACAGGTATAGGTTTCTACAGAGTGATAGGTTGATAGGTAATATGTCTAGATTCTATCTCACTATCAAACTCAGCTTGAGATGAATTTCTACCACTTCCTAACACAGTTTCTAGGAATGTGCGAGGTTCAACTTCTCAAAACCTCTTTCTAGTGCTAACATTATATATTTTTCCACTATGCAAAATGCATATGTCTTTGTCTGTGTCACTATCTGTGTTTTTGAACATTACATACTCAAACCCTAGGAATCTAATTGCATTCTTAAGACACCATTTTTAGCTAATAGCATTTTAATTCATCAACTCAAGTTTTTCAGGTACTTACCTCTAATTCCTTTGAAGAAGTATCCTTCGGGCTGCGTTGTAAGACTTCTAAGTGTCCACAACAAACTCGGTAATATATCCTTCCAACAAGCTATCCATCCAAAAGTCTACTTCTCTTGAAATCTGTTTATTAATCCCTTTAAGTCTCTGAATCAACTCTTGAATCCAAATTGTAGGTTCTTCACCTTGGAAACAGTTTTTTCTTTCAACTACCCTGGATATCCACTCAAATAACTTGTTAGCAAAATATGCAAAGAAAAATTCATGCAACTCAGTAAATATATGTCTCTGCAGCCATTGTTTTGTAGTAAGCCCAGGATGTTTGTTTTCTTTCTTCGCAAACTCGCGTTACCATTTGTTAGTCTTCTAGGGATGACCCAGGTTTGGAGAAGTTATTATAGACACAACAAAACCCCTTTCACTGGCCCTTTCTGCATCAACCTATAAACAGATTGGCGTCTCACCTGAAGCGAAGTATGGGGGTTACAGAATCAGGTTTTTGTAAACTTGGTGATGCGCGGATGTGGTTAACGGCCTCGTGCATGTCCCTTTATCAATATATAATTAACATGACTATATAAATAGATGACTTTGCAGTTCGCAGTTACCAACAACCTACAAAACTACGCTTAATCATTGTTATCTTTACTAGTTAACCACGCATTCATCATACCTAGTGTTACTTCGCAGTATACATACACATGTGTTTCGATTACTTAACATATGATTTCCATTCACATACATATGAAATCAAACACATAAAAATATAATTTCATGAACCAAAACATGCCATAACTCATACATAACACACAAATTTATGTGGTTCACCCCCTAGGCGGGAGCTACATCCACAGGAACTGTTCTTATATTACTTGGAAGGGTAACAATTCCAGTCTATGCACTCAGCTATAGACTCTTCTCTACAATCATATCTCTACGCACTCAACTGTAGAGTTTGTTCTCTCTCAGTCTAGATCTACAAAAACAACTCTTGGTTGTCTTCACCAAGACCAACCCTTATCGAACCCTTCCTTATACAAAAATACTCATATATATAGATGTGCAAGAAGGTCACATATTACAATAACTATGGGCCAACCCCCATAGTACCCAAACCTTGTGGTTCTCCTGTAGAACACGCTTGGATTTAACTTTTTTTTCCTTTCAGTGTCGCATCTTCTGACTCTAACGCTTCTCTAATAGGCACAATTATGACTTCCGCAGTGGCGTGTCCTTTACACCATTCCACTTCTTTACTTCCTGCTCCTGTAGCATTCAGGTCATCGCTTGTACTTTAACTGCTTCAACCACCTCTAGATTTCCTTAGTACTTTGTCTTTACTAAGGAAACAGGTTCCTTCTTGTTGATTGTACTTCACTCCATACCCTCTGTCTGGGATTTGTAGAGTCGCTTATCTCCAAAATTGGTCAAATTCAGGCCTCGCCTAACTATACTTTGCTTTCAAAACTTTCTTTTATTGGGTTGCGCCCAACAACAAGAAAGACACAAGTGTAAATGGGCATCACCTCAAAGGGGTGCACCACACATTTTATAAATAAGTGTAAAATTACAAGTACAATGGCTAGGATGGTTCCCCAGGATACCTCTCTAGGAGTGCACCCAAAACTGAAAGGAACTCCATACATAGAAACCCCATAAATTTCATAACACACTTCTAGACTTTGACAGTCTCTCCTCCTATATCACTCATAGGTCCACCTCCTATGGAACCTATTCATTGGTCACTCATCAACCAGCTAAAACTCCAACCTTGTGCTTCCCCTTATTGTGGATAGATATTCCCAAGCTACGCTTTTATATTTTGTTTTCTAGTTTGTACTTGTTTGTTGCTTGGATTGTGTTTTAATGCTCCACAAGTCTTGTACTATATATATGTGTTGTGTCTTACCCAAAGGTCACATCTAGCATGCTTCTCCACACTTGGCCAACCACTTCTGATGTTACACATTGTTGTGGCTCCCAAGTTGTGTTGAGTGTCATTGCACCCAAACCATGTTATGCATTCAAATCCACTTGTGATAACACACTTGTAGGTTCCCAACCTGTGTTACCTCTCTCTTCGTCATCGCATGTTGCATTGGCATGGGTGATATGCCACCATATGCCCTTTATTTGGGTCTTTCTTGCATGCTCATTCCCTCACCTCGTTTCATCGAGCACACAAGTGTTCCACAGGCATACAGTCAAGCCCCTTCACCTCAACATGTTGGTCTCTCTAACCACCTTGGCATGGGTGTTTAAACCTGCATCAGGGAAGGGTGTGACATCCTCCCCCACCCAACTTGTTGTTGTCCCAACAATGTTGTCAGAATTTCTTTGTAGGTACCACGTGATTCTCCTCAAACTCATGAATCTTTTCTTCTTGCCTCCATAGTGACTCCTTCCTTTCCGAGTTGTTCACTTCCTCTGGCAAGTCCTTCCAGCTAATGAATTACTCCTGACGAATCATACTTTTGTGTTCGATGTAGTGATGCGCGACCACCTTCTCTAGCTCATGTTTTGGTCAGTCTAAAATCATCAGGGGAGCTTTGGATGGAAATTTCCTTTTTGGATCATCCTCGTATGTCGACAGGCCCTTAACTGGATCACGTAGAAAATGGGATGAACTATGTCCAAGTGCTCTAGTAGCTTCAACTTGTAGGCAACCTTTCCCACCATCTAAAGAACTAAAGGGTACCTCAAACCTCTACATCAACAAACCCGTCATGCATGGTGGTGTTTTGAACTACTCCTTACCGAGTTTGATAAGCACCATGTCACAAACCTAAAATCCCACTTCTCTCCTTCCAAGAGCTACACATATTTTCATCCGATCAATTACCCTTGTCAATTGGATGCACACCATCTCCAACTTATTGTGCCAATCCTTCATGAAACTCTTCATAGTTGGGTTTTTTCCATAAGTGTTGATTGCAATGACATGAGGAGTAAGCGGTTGTTTCCTTGTTGCTAACTCAAAGGGGCTATAAATTGTCGTTGAATTGGTCTGCATGTTGTAGTTGTATTGCACTACGTCCAACAACTTCGTCCAATCATGTTGGTTTGATTGTATGAAGTGTTGAAGGTAGTATTCCAAGAGATTGTTGGTTCATTTCGTCTACCCATCTATCTGTAGATGGTAGTTCAAAATAGTGAACAACTTGTTCCCCACCGACCTGAAAAAATACATCCAAAAGAAACCCATGAACTGAGTGTCCCCTAATCTAACACAATTCTCAATGGAAGCCCCCAATGCTTCACAACATGTCTGAACAAAAAAAAAAAAATATATTAATTCCATGTTTTTGTCTTTCCAAGGCATTTTTTTGGAACAAAGGTGGCATACTTTGAAAACAAGTCCACCACAACTATAATCTCGTTGTATCCTTGTGAGACTAGAAATTGTGTGATTAAGTCGATAGAGATGATCACCCAAGCTCTCCTCGATATAGGTAATGACTGGAGTGAACATGCTCTCATCTTGGTGTTCGACTTATCTTGTTGGAAGACGTACTCACTACTCCTCTATGGCATGCCTCTTGTATTCCCAATAGTAACCTCACTTTAAGAGAGACAAGGTTCTTTGATTTATGGGGTGACCCACCCAACCTAGTTTGTGACACTCCCTCAACAATTCCCTCCTAATTTTAGATGTCAACATCACATGCAAGCGTTCTCCAAAGTAGAGTAATCCATCCTCAACCCAAAACCTTCTCATCTTTCCTTCCTTCACATGTTTCAGATGTTCCTTACAGTGGGGTCACTCTCTAACCCCTTCTTGATCCATTGTCACAATTTTGAAGTAACCTATGCCATGGGAACCTCCCGTCACTTCTCCTTCTATAAGGCCGCAAGTTGTTGTTTCTGGATCAACACATCGACTGCTGCATTGAGTCTACCTAGTTAGTACTCCAATGTCATGTAAAATTATACCAAGAAATCTTGTCAATGTGCTTGTTTGGGTGACAACTTAGGTTGTGTGGTGAAGTAGCTCATCATCATCTTGTATGTCTTCACAACGAATGAATTTTCCTAGCAAGTAGTCTCTCCAGGCTTGTAGGTAATCCACCATGACAGTGATTTCCTTCTCATGAATGGGATACTGTCGTTCATGAGCTTGTAGCTTCCCCCTCTCATAAGCCATTGAATTCCCACCGTGTGTCAAAACTCCTTCAATGGTAAATTCCAAAGCATCTATTTGCACCGCAAACCTGCCTTCAAAGTCTATCAGCTTCAACATGGGTGTCATCGCAAGTATGTGTTTTAGCTCGTAGGATTCTTTCTGAAAATTCTTCATCCAACTCCAAGGTCTATTCTTCTTTAACAACTCAATAAGTGGTGTTGAGATCTTAGAGTACCCCTCAACAAACCAATGGTAGTAATTTTCCAAACCAAGGAAACACCTAACCTCTTGAATTGTTCATGACTCCTCCCAATCCACGATGGATTCGTGACCTTATTCAGGTATACAATGTTTTTTGAGTGCCTAATAGTCCAAATCAAAACCTCAACCCTAGGGTGTCCTTCTTCTATTGAAAGAGGACTGGTGCGCCATATGCGTACCTTGAAGGTCTAATGAAGCCACCATTAGTCAACTCCATCAATTGCTTCCTTAATTCCTCCAACTCTAGTCCAAATAGCGGATAGGGAGATTTCACCAAGGGCTTTAATCTTGATTTAAGATCTATGTGATTATCCATCGTGTTTTGATGTGAGATCACTTCCAACAAGTTCTCCAACATCAAATCCATGTATGCATCCAACACGTTGGTAAGATTTAAAGGAACAAGTGCCCATGTTTCTTCCTTTGTCGCTTCCCTAAGTAGTGTTGCAATAGACAACCATGAGTCCATTCGTAAAGCTTCTCTCTTCATGCTAAGTGTGGACACCAACCACACACCTCCATTATACGTCATTGTGGGAATAATACAAGGTTTCCTCCTACTCAAGATTACCAACCTATATTGTCGCCTACCCAAATTTTGAGAATAATTATTTTTATGTTATTATGCTTTTTGCAAAATAATTGTGCTAAATTACAATTTCCAAGTTTTTAAAATTATGACCAATTTGGGTCAAAAAGGAATGTAATGACTCATTATTATTATTTTATAAATAAAAATGGAGACAAACCCTCAAGAAGTTGTTACAAGAATGTTCACTAGCCCACTAGGAGGAATGGAAGCTGCTAGAAGGCTTGGGACAGATGGCAGCATTTGCACTCTGCCTCTAGCTGTTGGTATGGGACAACTCCCCCCTAATTTTTTGGCATTTCCCCTTCTAGGTGGAGGGAGGTGAGCAAGTAGCTCACTAATGACCAGCTAATCACAAAGACCTAGGCAGCCTATAAAGGTAATTCGAATTGAGCAGGGAGCTCTTACATTCTTTTCTACATAAAATTTTTCCTTGTGTGCATCAGCCGATGACTAGGAAAATTGAATAGGGGAGGCTGAGGAGAGTGCAATTGTAAGGCTGCAAATCAATCCTGAGAGAAAAAGACCAGAGGTGTTGGTGCAGGTCTCCTTGACTCCTGAAGTTTTGTAAGACTGGAAACTACTTGCTGCTGCAAGATTGAAGACCAAGCTTCTATGTTTCCTCCTCCTAGTGGTTCAGTGAACAAGCTCGGGGGTCCTAAGGTAGACATCTAGACTATCTTCAGGAGTTGGTTGGGAGGAACAAGATTTTGGGCTGTTTGTCCACTCACCTATTGGTTCAGGTTCTACCTATTCTACTGATTATTCTGTCTGCATGCTGAAAATTAATGGTGATTTCAAGATCTGATGATTGATTGAATTCAAATTTGATAGAATAAATATTTTCTCTATATTTTTCCCCATGCAAATACATGCATCATATTCTAGTGCAGAGAAATAATTAAGCAGGTAAATTCGTAGGCTGAAAGTCTGATTTCAATAGAAAGATGTACACTATGGTGTTTTTCCTTAAAAACTAAGCCCTATTGTTCCAAGAAAAGATGCAGGAAGCTAAATAAGGCAGTATCGCATGCACAGGTATACATACAATTGTTTGTTTATCATTTCAGGAAAAATACTTTTTATTTCTGCATAGATTTCATAACCCATTTTCTTCCCTATCTTTTCAAAACAAAAAAATACTAGTATCTCCAGTTAGCACTTTCATGTTTTTCTAGCATCTCAAAATCTAGGAAATTCTCTATTAAATTTCTCGATCTGTCTTCATGGATTAAAAAAAAAGAACTCTAGAATCATACAGAATAACTTCAATAGGCATGATAGCCTGCACACATCCCCCATTTATAGCAATACTTCTAAACTATTCGATTTATTATCCTTTTACATTATTTTAAAGAAAAAAAAATAACCTCTGGAAACAACCGTAACATTCTGCATTTAAATTCCAAACTGAACATTGAATACACGGTTATGGCCGATCGTCTCATCTCAAAATCCTATGTGCAATACAGTATTAAAACCACATCCATTTCCCTTACGTTTTTTTTATATATAAAGTACTTTTACAGTCATCGTGGAAAACCCTAAAAATTCCTTTTACCTTATCTTTTATCGCAGACATTAATCTATTCATTAATGATCTAGCTTAAACCCTAGTTCATCAAGCAAACATGACATCAACAAGCTATGGCCATCATCGGTCGATACCCTGGCATCCTTTGTTCAAATATACAAACTACCACTTCACACATTCACGAAATTAAAGATAGGTTTTCAATAATTAGCATAAATCCCCATCATCCATATTCAAAAACATGTTCAAACACTGTCACATAGAAACATGGAAGCTAGACGAACTGATAACGGATGGGAGAAACATGTATCCAAACCCGAAGGCTTTGCCGATAAAAATAATAATACAGACATTAAGTTTCGGACGAAGTCACCCTGTGCATACAGGGCTATTCCCTTAAGAGTTTATTCATACAAAACAAACGCAGATGAATCCCGACAGTTTTTCCATGACGCTAGCAAACTTTAAACAAAAAACGAGGGTTACCCTCTCAACAGTCCAATTATTTACAACCACGGCCATCTCGGCCCTCGTCACAACACTATTAACACAACTAAGACCCGGTCGAGAGAGACCTACGAGGGTTAAGCATCACCGAGACTTACACGGGTCGGCGCCTTAATCTCTTTCCCAAGCCATCACCATGGAAGAAGCCCAAATAGTGTGGTACCTGCCAGGACCCATTGAGACCGAGGTTATTACCAGCTCGAAGAAACTGAATCAAAACTAAAAGGAAACTAAGATACTATTGTATTAACACGAAGGATTGGTGGATTATTTTACCTTGGTGCAAAATCTCTTGGCCCGAGACACTCCCAACCTGCGAACGATGAAGCACATTCAGTTACGATTGAATGTTGACTCCCAAAACTTAAAACTATTCAAAAAAAATGAGAAAACCATAATGAGATTAGTGCATACTTTGCTTACCCGTGAAGTGTTGGCCCTTGACGATTCCCCACCACCTTGAGGGTTAGAAATCCAACCAGTGCCGAGAACAGTATCGTAAGCCCCAGCACTACGATGGTTCGGCCAAAATGTTTCACCGAAAACCTAGACAGATGCACCCTCTACCACGAGCAAGTCACACAATGACAAAGTAGCCAGACCTGTTAGTCACCTCCTATTGCAGGCACACAGCCCACAGGTCTATAGTTCGATCCCGGGGTAGGCTTTGAATGCCAAACTTCCTTGTAACGGCTGAGAGGCTTCTTGCTACCAAAAACGCATAAGACTGAATGAAAACCAAAGGTCGCACATCGTAGTTTTGGTGTCTTTCGATTTTAGGGTTCATCCGATGGCCGAGAACTCTTGCAAATCATCGACGGACCCTGTCTATCATCCACGTGGAAGGCGAGGCTAGTGCATTCAATTCCCATTAATTGCTGCCTCTACAACGATGCCACATCATCCATCCCTGGAGACATTTGCTTGTTACAACAAGGATCCACCTCACCTTTTGCATCGCTCGTTCACGTGTCATTCGGACAGGGTAGCTCGCACATCAATGCCATTAATTCACACAGGCTAGGACCTTAAATGCCTGTACCTGAGCCGATGATGGAACCAAAATCTCCACACTTTCATTTAATAGCATCTCAGCCCTTCCACGACGAGCACCAATGATTAAGACCAACCCCTTACAGAACCATTGCAAATGTAAGATTTTTCATTGATTGCTGTACAAAGTCGACGGTAATTGGATGAGGTTATGATGCTCTGCGTGAACAACCTACCACGCATTACACCCATCAATGCATCGTAAGAATTTCAAGTCAAAACCATAAGTTAACACTATAGAAACCACATCGTATCGGCCTGTCCATTACCAACGTAGAGTTACAATCCCGCTACGGTAGCAACATTACATAAAAAACTTGATATGGTAGTTCCCTACGATGAGCGCATCACCATAGTATGAAACCATTACCACTCCCACGCAATGTTTAAATATAAAACAAATATATTACTATAGTATGGTCCAATGCTAAATCAAAAATATATATTGGCCCAATGTTAAAACAAATATATATATATATATATATATATATTGGCCCAATGTTAAAACAAATATATATATATATATTGGCCCAATGTTAAAACAAATATATATATATATATATAGATATATTGGTCGCCATGGTATGATAGTACAGTATTAAAACAAAAAAAAAACAATTACCTTGTGAGTGCTAATAGCCTCCACCGCTAAGATAAAAATTAAGTGTCACACATACAAATTGGCCTAAGCCACCCAATACAATCAGTGACAGCCGAATTAATATGATCAAAAGACGGGACATTATCGTCACCTTATTGGCATATTAGTTTGCCACGTAAACTTACCAATTGCATGTACTTTGTCCATCTATCTGTCATGTCCCAAATTTGGTATTGGGTCAAAATGGCCTAATTACATTGGCCCTATTCATTAGAGTTTGTCAAATTGATGCTAAAGGTCAAATAATTGCCAAGGAGGAAAATTACTAGTTTCCTAGGTTTGGGGTGGAAGCTTTGGGATTTGGAATAATGGGGATAATAAATGATGTTTGAACATTAGAATGGCATAAATATTTAATAAAGGAGATAAATAAATATATACAAGTGAAAATCAAAGTGGCATTTCATCATGAAGACACATGGAGGAAGTGGGACCCACATATGGCTAGATTTCCCCACTACACTTGGCATCATTCTCTCACCAATTCGAATTCAAGGTGAATGGTAACATACTTGGGGGAGTCCAAAAGGTATTATTCATTGCATGACTCATCCAAGGTCGAAATATAGAGGAAGAGTAACTCCCATGGAAGAGGAAGAGGCAATTTGGAGCTAGTGAGACACTTGGGCTAGATTCCCTAGCTCTATGACAACAATGATGAAGATGCTATGACACCTATGACACAAATCAGACCTGAAGGCTGACATATGCCATATATGACATGTCAGGGCTAAAAATAGACTCCAAGAGGGCGCTCAAGGGTGTTAGGGCATCTAAGATGCTTCCACATGTGATTTGGTGGAAGTGGGAGACTAGGAATTGTTGTACAAGTGGCATACTTTGGAATCTCTTCCCAACTTGAGTTGGCATGAGTATCTTGGAAGGAATTCGACCCATGGAGGACATTAGAAGTTTATAAATGTCAATAACAAAGAATGAAACCAGCTTTTGATCATTTGTAGAATTTGCAATTGCATTTGTGAAGAGGGAGAGCTAGTGGATGACTAGTTTCTTGCCTTAGCCAATTTCGAGGGTGAAAGATTCCCATCCAAGTTGGTAATTGGAAAGGCCATTCAGACCTTTCATTTGGAGCTTTAATGGAGTCTTTATTTGCAGGTGTAAGCTACAGGGCAGCTCATGGTTTCTTCTATTGCAGCTCACTCCTTCAACCATTTCCAGTTTTGATGGCATATTCTTGATCCTTGAGGGAGGGCGTTTTTGGTGAGCTATTGTACTCTTTGGGGAAGATTTTAATGCCCCATTTCTTTTTTAATATGAATTAAATACTCTGTTCTTCATATCCAAAAAGTTTCAGGTCGAAATTCCAAGTAGAAATGTATAAATCTCATTTTTAATGGAAGAACAATGCCATTTCCCCACTACCTTGTTGTGAGCCAATGTATTGATGATGATTTCGAATGAATGGATGATTATCTGATATATTTGTGATAAATATACTGCCATGGATGTCTTCTACAATTTTCATGTACTGTACTTGAGCATTTGAAGCATTTTTACTCAGTTTAGTTGTATTGGGAGGTGAAATAGTGCCATTTCCCCAAGGGTCGAATTGGGGATTTTTGCAGTTGAATGGGAGAGGGTGAGAACAGTTGTAATAATCCATTAATGGTGCATATGAGACTTTAATAACATACTTAACACATTTTTTTTTTCCCTTGGAAAAATTCGTAATTTTATTTCATAAATGAACAAAATTACATTCAGCACATGTAATAAGATCACTAAGATCCCTACATTGTCACAGATTACATCCCATTTTTTTTCAATGTTCAATCTACCTCATCAATGTCTCGTCTTTGATCAGCTATTATTTCCTGTTTCCCAGCCTGTAACTAAAAGTTTCTTCATTCGTATTCTCTGTTAACCAATTAACTGTTAACATTCTATTGCTCTACAATATTCTGGTATTTGGTACCCAGCCTGTATCTATAATCAATACGTGCCTGATCATCGGCTGTTTCATAGCATGCTCTGCTGACTCCACTACACTCTACCTCTGTGGTTCTCGATTCTTAGATCTTTCTGCTGATTCCATAGCATGCTCTGCAGATCATCGGCTGTTCCAGTGCTTGGCCGGTCCTCCATATCCTTAATTCGTTGCCCATCTGGTACTGTTTAGTCTGTAGTTGTTCCCATCGATTTTAAGCTTAGTAGAACAAAGCAGAGCCTCCTGTTCCTCATACAAAAGGTCTGTGTTGATAGCTGAATGTGCCTTCTGGAGAGTGAATGGTTATCTTCCATGTACCAATAGCTAAATCCTGCTGCGTTGCCTCTTTGGATAGCTGGTCTGCCAATATATTCCGCTCCCTGTAAATATGTGTGAATGTGATGTGGTTGAAAGTTAATTTTATCCGGTTCACCTCTTCCAGTATAGGTAAAAGTTCCATCACATGACACTGAGTAATCTCCTTAGCCCAGTTGATGATTACCATGGAGTCACCAAAAATCTGAAGGGACAAGCATCCTTGTTCCAGTGCAAATAACATCAACAATTTAAGCGACATGAGTTCTGCGTAGTTATTAGTTCCTCTTCCCAATCCCGCCGCCAGATGGAAATAATGTGCCTTAGTTTTGTAAAGGACTCCCCCCCCTCCACAAACGGATTGTTGGTTTGAGGCACCATCGAAAAATGCCCATGGCATGGATAGATCAATCTGTTCAACTTGCACCGGTCGTGTTCTGTTCACTTGTACAGGTGCCACATAATGAAGAGTGATCGCCACCATCTGAGCCACTACAGTCTCCATAGGTACCCTGCAGTCCTGGAAAATCGCCTTATTGCGGGCAAGCCATATACCCCATGTGTATATACACGGGAGAGCCCGGAGAGGGGATGAAAATTGAGCAGTCCACCATATCTGGAATGCTTCCAGCACACCCGTACCCCTCCACCTCACCTTATTATCCAATATCTTGCTGATCTCAGTCCAAACAGACTGTGAGAATTGACAATGAATGAAAAGATGGGCCAGATTCTCTTCAGCATTCATACAAAGTGGACAGATCCCCGGACCCTGGAGAAAACGTTTTTGCAGAATGTCCCACGTAGGGGCCTTATTTTCCAGGATCGCCCAGAATAGTAATTTAGCTTTACCCGGGCATCTCAATTTCCACAATAATTTCCACCACCACATCAAAACCCTGTTATGGGTTTCCACATTGAGCTGGATGTATCCATGTTTTGGTGAATATACACCGGATGGATGGTGCTCCCATATAAGTACATCAGCCCTATTGGTCAATCTAATATGGGTATGTCTTAACCGCCGAGTATAATCCTCCCATTCCTCCTGAAGATCAGCCTGTATCCCAAGTTGTCGTGCAGAATACCACCCCTGTTGCCATAGTGTAGAAGCTCCCTGATCTGCTAAGTCATTCAGATAAATACATCCTCTCGAAGCCAAAAAGGACCTCAGATCCATAGAAAGTACATGTCCACCCCTGCAACCGACCCAAGGGTCCATCCCTATCCGAAGAAGTCTCCCGTCTCCAATCCTCCATACTAAGCCTGAACCGACTAAAGTGAAATGCTGCACCACTGCTTTCCACACCACAGAGCAGTTTGCCCTTGACTTGTTTCTCAGCCTGATCCATTCGAGCAGTGTTAAAGGGGCAATGTATTTATGATAGACCACTCGAGTCCAGAGACTCTGTGTATGAATAAGTCGCCACGACACTTTGGCTCCCAAGGATTTAGCAAACTTGAATATATTCTTTAAACCCCATCCTCCCAGAGCCTTCGGAACAACAATCTTCTCCCATCGTACCCACACCAAAGCCCGATTCTCACTCGTACCCTTCCAAAGAAAAGCAAAACACAGTCTCCTGATCTGCTCCAGAACGCCAGTGGGAATCCAAGCAAGTGACAGCCAATATACCGGAATTGCTTCCAGTACTGATTTTATCAGAACCAGCCTCCCTGCCCGAGAGAGCCATTTATGACTCCAACCATGAAGACGCTGTTCTAATTTTGCTATTAGCCAGCTCCAATCTGTCTTCAAATAAGCATTCGGTTTTAATTGGAAGCCAAGGTACTGTAATCCATCATCTAAATCCAAGGTCTTGTATGGTAGTTTGTTCACCATGTTAAGAATCTCCGGCTCGGATAAATGCGAGCAAGTGATAGTAGATTTGTCGATATTAACTAACATACCCGCAGCAGCTTGTATTAAGTGGAGTCCTTCAACCACTTTGTCAATATCCTGGCTCGTGCCATCACAGAAAATCAGGATGTCATCAACAAAAAGGAGATGTGTAATGTACATTACCTGAGAGATAGCTATGCCTCTAAAGGCACCATCAGCTTTGGCTTTCAGCATAAAGCGGCTAAGTCCTTCAGCGACGAGGAGAAACAACAGTGGAGACAGGGGGCATCCCTGTCGAAGTCCCCTCCCAGCCTGGAAGAAAGGGCTAGCGGAACGATTAATTAGAACAGCAAACTTCACCGTGGTGAGGCAGGCCATGATCCATCTGATAAATTCATAGCAAAACCCCAGGTGAGTAAGAAGCAACCAGATATAAAGCCAGCTGACCCTGTCAAATGCTTTGGAGAGGTCTATCTTGATCACCGCTCCCTTCTGCTTCTGCACCTTGAGCGTGTGTAATCCTTCCTGTGCAACTCCGATTGCCTCATGAATTTGGTGTCCTTCCAAGAAGCCAAATTGCTCACCAGAAATGTTCTTAGATAAAATCTTCTTTAGTCTGCGCGCCATTACCTTAGCTATGATCTTATATATGCAGTTACAGAGAGCGATTGGTCTGAATTCTGCATAGTTGACAGGCTTGTCAATCTTAGGAATCAGTGTTAAAAACGTGGAGTTGAAGGGACCATGGATAAACCCAGCCTTGCGCGATTCTTCCACCACTTGCAAAATCTCCTCCCCGAAGAAGTCATAGAATCCTAGGAAGAATTCTATAGGCCATCCATCAGGCCCCGGGCTGCTGTCTTTGTTTAATGATTTCATCACCGTCGAGAGCTCATCCAGCGACACCTCCTCCATCAACATACTGTTATCTGCCTCCCCCACAAAGCTGGGAAAAAGCTGAGTCACGCGAATAACCTCAGCAATGGAAATTCCAGGTGGCGCCGTGAATTGATCACCAAAGTGTCGAACTCCCAACGCTGCTAATCCATCAAAGCTAGAAACCTGTTCCCCAGTGTCTGATGAGAGTTCCCAGATAGAGTTTTTGAATTTTCTCCCCTTGGCAAATGATTGAAAAAATTTGGTATTCTCATCACCGCACTGTAGCCAAACCGCCCTGCTTTTCATCCTCCACATCTCTTCACGCTCACACAGTATCATATTCCTGCGTTTCTCCCACTCCAACAATTCAGCTTTCTGCATATCATCCAGGTATCCCATGCCCAGACTGCTATGTATCCTGGCAATGTTTAACTCAGCATCTTGTAATTGCTGATCATCAACCACCCTTTTGTCATGTGCCCATGTTCTAGTGGCCTCTTTAATTCTTTTCAGATTGTAATTAAAGTGAGCACCAGCCGGAGTCTGATTGTCAAGTGGACGATGAACCCATAGCTCCTGAACCAGTTTAATGAATGTCTCCTCCTTCAGCCAGCTAGGATTGAATTTGAAGGGGCTGGGTGGTTTTTTCCCACTACCTCGTAACTCCAGGAAAATGGGACAGTGGTCAGAAATTCCACCTGACCCTACCCACTGTCGGACAAGATCGACCCCATGTGCCAACCCTTCGGCCACCAGAAACCTATCCAGTCGTTTAGCTACTCTATGAACCCCTGCTCTCATATTCCTCCAAGTGGGAGTAAGCTGGGATGGTATGATGTCAAGGAGCTCCTTTCTGACAAATGCGTTGATGAAATGGTTTGCTAAGGAGTCCGGAATAGCCCGAGGCCCCCAAACTTCAGAAGACCCCAGAGTGAGGTTGAAATCCCCACCCAAAATCATATCCCTGCCGTCAAATATCTCCATATCTAACAAGGAGTCCCAGTATCCCATCCTATTAAGGTAGGGTCCATAAATATTGAGCACGGTGATCATCCGCCCTATCTCAGCCTCCCAAACTTCCAATCCAAGACCAGAGGATATCCCCCAAGTACTATCACATCTGCAGCTCGTTACCTTCCACCCCGAAGCCAGTCCTCCAGAGCGCCCTCTGGCATCCATTCCTACAAACTTCCAGCCAGGGAGTAAAGCTTCTAGTGTACGAACAACCTCCTCACAGCCACCCAAAGTTTCTTGCAGCATAATAATGTCCGGTTGATTAAGGTCAACCAACCTACGAAGCGAAGATTTTTTAAGTGGGCTCGCCAACCCACGACAATTGAAGGACATAATCTTCATAAACACTCCCCATCCTGGGCTATCACTGCTCTAAGTGCCCACTCTATAGACGATTGCATTCCCATCACTAAATCCACTTTCGCCCGTTCTTTAGCTTTAGTCATATGGGATTTACGTCCCCGTCCTTTCCCCCCCACACTAGTGGCCAACTCAGGTAGTCCCTTGCCCCCCGATCCATCTGCAGTAATCTCCCTACTACGAAGAGCATATCGAATGTGTTTACCCTCGGAGCCTGAAGAGTGTGAGGTAGAAACAATAGAGGGTGTGACATTACCTATAACAGGCCGCAGTAGGTGGTCAACCTGTCGAGGAGGAGACCCATGGCTGCCCCCCCCCAAATCAAATGGGTCAGCATGAACGGAAGGTGGATGAATAGGTGACTTACCCGTGTGTATCTCAGTTGGATCCTGACGTGGAGAGGACATCTCCTGCTACAATAGAGTGGCCAGTGAGGTCGGAGTAACAGTGCTCAAGGAGTCCCCCTCAACTGTAGGGGGCTCCCGTCCATGTTTCTTCGTTCCAGATTTCACCAAGGATGGCAATTGAACCTCTGTTTCTATCCTTCCATCTTCCTCAAATTGTTCCACAGATTCATGAAACCCCCCCCCGTCATTAGCTGGCTCATTCCCCTCCACTACCTCTACCTGTGAGTCCACTTTCATCACAGGGACGGCTACAATATCTGCATCAGCAACATTCAGAGGCTTGCTTTTGCGAAACGATAAGGGACAGCGGGCTACAAGATGTCCAAGATCATGGCAGCGATGGCACCTAAATGGCACGCCCACATAGTCCATTGTTTGTACATAATCCCCATCCTTGGAATGAATTTTAATATCAGCAGAAAGCCCCATCCTAATGTCGAGATTGACTAATAATTTAGCAACCGAGTATATACCATTTTGCAGATGGGTGGAATCAGAGTATACGTATTCACCAAGATAATTCCCGATCTCAGCAAACCTAGTCTCGTTCCACATATGCATGGGAAGTCCTGACAGCTTAACCCACAGCGGTTCATTAGCTAATCTTTCCGTTTTAGCATCGAAAAAAGGTGACCAATGTTTCAGTACCAGTGGTACTCCCAGCATCGACCAATGTTTACCCAGAACTGCATTGACCTCCCCGCTGTTCAAGAAAATGAATGAGAACCATCCTTTCGACAAAACACGAACCTCAGGGGCAGATGGTGCGATGTTAAGCCAATTCTCTGCCACCCAACGCTGAAGGAAGCCTCTGCCTAATCTCCTGCCTCTAACATGTCCTACTACAGCTGTACGAGAGTAATCCACGGCCTCTGCCAGCGTAACATCGACCCCCAGCACTAATTGATCCAGTCTCTTACGTTCTTTGACCTTCTTGACAGGGTGTTTAATGGAGTCATCCATCCCTGATCGTGGCTAGAAATCTTCAGTCTCTGATTCCTCTCGCCGCGGGACCACCATCCATGTACCACACTGCTTCCAGCTAATGGACCAGACTTATTCACTGAAAGAAAGGCCTGGTTCAATGGGCAAATGTGTAAGAAGAAAGAATCCCTTCCCAGCAAATGTCTTCGGGCCAATCGTTTATCACCGCGTCCCAAGTGCAAGATCAAACCAAGAAATAGCTCAACGCCTGCCCCATTTAATACACAGCCTGCAATCAAGCAGTGAAGAATACGCTCTGCAACGATTCCAGCAAGTGTTATGTCGCGCTAGTGTCCTAGCACCGTATCAGTCGTAGAGGTAAGCAACACGCCCTGGATCCCCACTCAGGGAATGATCTCCGCTGTGCCAATAATTGAATCCCCTCATACACAGAACGATGGCATGCAACTCAGTATTCTAACCTCCAAGAATCAATAGTTACCCAGCATGTACTCTGAGACCAGCTTACTCTCCAGGATTCATGTTCAATGCTGCCTCCAGTCTTCATCAAGAAATGCTAACGTACTCCTTGGTTTCACTTCTTGGAGCCCTGTCTTCCGAAGCTCAGTTATCTTAATTTTTTTTTTTTTTTACTTAACACATTACATACCTCTGTTCATAAATTTGAGTGGGTTTGGAGGCATTTGGGAAGCCATTTTCAGTACTTACCCCAGGGGGATTTGAACCCCAAATTACTAGTAAAATTTCATACTTGGTACAGAATATTAAGAGAGTTTGCAGAGGTATTTTGGTGACCATATGTCATCTATAAACATCATATTCAAGTACTAATATCATTCATACACCTTCCTTGAAGATTTGAAGGGATTTGGAGTCAATTTGAGACCTAGAGACCAATACTAGTCAAAGGGAAATCACTAGTAAAGTTACCTACATTGACCAGAATTGAAAGAGTATTTGCAGAAGTGTTTTAAAGGTACAAAGACATCCCTGAAACACATATTTATGTTCTAATATCATTCATATACCTTCTCAGAAGATTTGGGATCATTTGGGGCAAATTTGGGACCTAGAGATCGAAACTAGTCCAAGGTCGAACCAAGGAAAAAAGTGGAAAATTGCAATTTTAATAAAATTCCTAATAAGGGACATTACACTGTCGCATGCATCACTACATTCAACTTTAGGTCGTTGTCGTCACAATGTCTGAAATAGATAGTTGGGCTTAGACGCACACCCAATCTGAGAAGAGCTTAAAACTTGTGTCAAACCAGACGGCCACTGAAAATTATAATTACTATTACAGTTCTGGAAATTGTCACGTTAACCTTACCTGTGAATCTACGCAAGAAGGACAGGTACATATGCTTTAGCATAAAAAGCTAAGTAAGCCTCAGGCGCCTTGTAGGAGCCCTTTTATCATCATAAAGAAGCAACTGTCAGTATCATCATAAGACAACTCACAGCACTAATAACACAAGCATAATTAAGTATAGTACAAGCATGTCAGTGCTACAAATCTATCATCATCTAAGAGTAAAAAAACAACAATTAATGATTGGCTGCAATTACGACTGTAACAATTAATGCTGACTTTGTGATCATTTAGTATCTCATTTTTTTTAATTATTTCATTTATTGTCGAATTAAAAATTTTAAATTTTTTGTAATTTTTGGGATGTTACATGTGGTATCAGAGCTTATTTTCGAACACTAGGCCAAAAGCGGTCCAAGAAACACGCAAACCGATTTTTTTTTTTACTATAAAAATTCCTTGCTAACCCAAATTATTTCGTCATATACAGAATTGTTTTTTTTCAAAAATTTTTACAGTTATGGAAGGATCAGCTGAACTGATGGACGACAGATTTCCACCCAACAGTCATAGTACGGAACAACAATTCCATGCCAATCCAAGCCACAACTCATCAGAGTTGTTACGTGCTTACCAAGAATTGAAAGCAGAAATACGATCAGTAAAACAGGACAATGAAAGAATTCTGAGAACACAAGAGGAGTTGAAGCAAGCGTTGTTCGACCAATACCCATTGGATGAACAAGAAATTGAACATACCTCCGAGGCTAAAGACTTGCCATATGAGGGCAGAGATAATTAAACAAAAATAGTAGGCGAAAACAGCAACTCAACATCATCAAGAGCTGCCAAACAACCAGGTAACAAGAAGCATAACTGTTCTAGTGACAGCAGTGAGGAGGATTGCAAGCCAAAGCGCAAAAGAAGTAAACAAGTACGAACAGATATCCCGTGAGTTCAAGAAAATCAAACCTCCAATTTTAAATGGAGAAACAAAGAAAGGAGAGACAACGGAGGCATGGATGTCCGGCATGAAAAAGTATTTCTAGATCTACAACTACTCAGATTCCTTGAAGGAAAAAATGGCAATTTATAATCTGACAGGAAAGGCGGATATTTGGTGGCAAGACCTTAAAAGGGTAAAACGCATGAAAGACGGAGACGTGACTTGGAGTACTTTTAAAAGATACTTCAAGAAGAAATTCTTATCCGAGCAGTACTATGAAGAGAAGTCCAAGGAATTTTATGATTTAAAGCTGGGAACGATGAACATGAAAGAACTGAACAACAAATTTCTGAGTTTGCTACAGTACGTACCATACATGGTAGAAGAAAAACCAAAAATTCAGAGATACCTGAGCTGCCTACCCTTCCACATCAAAGGCGGGATAGAATACAACAGCCCAAAAACATTGGAAGAGGCCACGAGGAAGGAAAACTTTTGCTTCGACCAGAATAGGAGAAAGGAAGGGGTGCCTAGCTGGAGAAACCCAAGACCCAATCACTTCAAACAGAAGAAGAAAGATTTCAAACATGGTGGGAATTCCTTATTTCAGAGTAAAAACTTCCAGAATCAGAATTTTCAAGTAAACAGTTCCAGAAATTATCCATAGCAGAAATTTACAACACCCCAAAATAATCCCAGTGCTGCCTGGAATAATGAGCAAAAACCACCTATAAAATGCTTCGAGTGTCAAGGACCTCATTTTGCCTCGGACTGTCCGCTTAAGAAGTGAACAACTAACCATATTCACTCAATACAATCGGAAGCCACAGTGGGATATTTGGCAAGAGAACTGCCCAGAATTAGTGCAGCATTAGACAATCAGCAAGCAGAACACCAAGTCTCCATGGTGGAAGTTGAAGGTATGTTACAAAACCACCCAGTTTCTATTTTAATTGACCCTGGCGCTAGTCTAAGCTATATATCACCAGTCATTGCAGAAAATCTCAATTTAAAAACAGAAAAATTCAATAAGCCCTGGTTAGTTAGATTAGCGATGGGAACGAAAAGAAAGGTTTCTGATTTTGTGCAAGAATGTGCTTTATCTATGAATCAACTAATGACGTAGGTTAAGTTAAATATTCTGCCCTTAGGAGCATATGATATCCTAATTGGTATGGACTAGTTAGAGACCCATCATGTCATTCTAAATTGTTATGAGAAAAGTTTCGTTTGCCTGGACGATCAAGGAAGGAAAGCAGAGGTAAAAGGCATCCCCAGGAAGACAATTGTCAAGTAGATTTCAGCCATGCAGGTAAAAAGGGCAGTTAGAAAGGGGTGTCAGATGTTTGCAGTGAATGCGGTGTACGATGAGTCAAGTACCAAATAGGACAAACTGAAAATTGAAGACATACCTGTCCTAAATAACTTCTGAGATGTCTTTCCTGAAGAGATCCCAGAGTTAACCCCTAAAAGAGATCTGGATTTTACTATTGAATTAATACCAGGTGCAGTACCAAGTTCTAAGGCCCCATACCGAATGAATGTACTAGAGCTGAACGAGTTAAAATCTCAGCTGAAGGATTTAATCGATAAAAAGTATATAAGACCCAGTGTATCCCCTTGGGGAGCACCAATCATTTTCATCAAGAAGAAGGATGGTACCCTAAGACTTTGCATAGATTATCAGCAATTAAATAAGATGACAATCAAGAATAGATATCCGATGCCCCGCATTGACGATCTATTCGACCAGTTGCGCGGAGCAACGATATTCTCAAAGATCGATTTGCAGTCCGGGTACCATCAGGTTCGTGTGAAGGAGGAAGACATTTGCAAAACAACTTTTAGAATTCCTTATGGGCACTATGAGTTCGTTGTCATGCGGTTTGGGTTGACTAATGCCCCTGCTATATTTATGTGCTTGATGAACAAAATTCTGCACAAATACTTAGATAAGTTCGCAGTAGTGTTCATCAACGACATCCTAGTATACTCTAAGAACAAGGTAGAACACGACGAACACCTAGGCATCATTTTGCAAGTCCTGAGGGATCACCAGTTATATGCTAAGTTCAGCAAGTGTGATTTATACAAAGATAAAATTCAGTACTTAGGACACATAATCTCTGAAGAAGGAATTTCAGTCGACCCCACCAAGATAAAGGCCATTAATGAATGGACGGTTCCTAAAGATGTGACAGATGTGCTATCATTTATGGGCATTATTGGTTACTATAGAAAATTCATTGAAGGGTTTTCAAGGATTGCCAACCCCATCACCTCCTTGCAGAAGAAGGGTAAGAACTTTGTTTGGGACCACAAATGTGCAGATAGTTTTAAAAGGTTAAAGGAATTGCTGACTTCAACACCTATTCTGAAAATTGCAGACCCTAATAAGGATTTTGTAGTGTGTACAGACACATGTAATGAAGGGCTTGGAGGAGTTCTGACACAGGAGGGTCATGATGTAGCCTATGAGTCTAGAAAGCTGAAAATAGACGAGAAAAAATATTCTACTTACAATCTAGAACTGCTAGACATAATTCATGCCTTGAAAATGTGGCGGCACCACCTTATGGGCAGAAAATTCACCTTGATGACAAATAACATGGGGTTGAAATATTTGTTAGATCAGACAAATTTAAATGCTAGACAAACTAGATGGCTAACCTTCCTAAGAGAATATGATTTCGAAATTCAACATATTAGAGGGAAGGAGAATAAGGTCGCCGATGAGTTAAGTCGTAACGCAAGAATACATTTTATTTCAGCTATCAGCACATACGCAACAAATTTGGAAAAACAGATTTTTGAAGGCATTAAAGAGGATGAATAGTACATAAAATTACAGGAAAAGGCAGCAGAAAGCAATTCTGAAAATTCTGCAATAGATTTTAGTTTAAAGGAGAATGGCCTATTGCTATACAAAAATAGATTGTATGTACCTAACGCACCCACATTAAAAATTCTGATTTTGGATGAGATGCACAAAAGCCACTATTCTTGCTATCCAGGTTATCAGAAAACCATCACCATGCTACGGAACAAGTATTATTGGCCCATAATGAAGGATGAGGTAGCAGAATATATAGCTAAGTGTTTTGACTGTCGAAAGGTAAAGGTGGAACACCAACACCCTATAGGATTACTACAGCCATTTCCTATACCCAGCTGGAAGTGGGAGATCATAAGTATGGACTTCATCATAGGATTGCCAAAGAATAAAAAACAACACGACTCCATCATGGTAGTGGTGGATAAACTTAGCAAGGCAACCCATTTTATTCCCGTCAAAACTACCCACAAAGCCCCTGATATTGCAGAGATTTTTATGAAGCAAATTTTCTTACTACATGGGATACCCAAGGTGATAGTTTCAAACAGAGACTCAAAGTTCACAGGAAATTTTTGGAGATCCTTGTTTAAAGGGTTAAATACCACTTTAAATTTCAGCACCGCATTCCATCCGTAAACGGATGGGCAAACCGAAAGGGTGAACCAAGTATTAGAGGACATGCTCAAAATGTATGTAAAAGACCAGCCTGGTAAGTGGGAGGACTACTTGCATTTGGCCGAGTTTGCATATAACAATCACTACCATGCCTCAGCCAAGCTCAGCCCGTTTGAAATTCTTTACGGCAGAAAGTGTAACACACTCATTTCATGGAGTGACCCATTTAATAGAGTCTCTTTAGGCCCTGAATTATTGCAGGAGTTAGAACAAATCGTCAAGCAGGTACAAGGAAATCTTAAAGCTTCCCAGAATCAACAGAAGAGCCAAGCAGACCTTAAAAGGACTCATAAAGAGTTCCAGGTTGGTGAGCATATTTTTCTTAAGGTAAGGCCGAAAAAGATCTCACTAAAGTTGGGGAGTTGTGCCAAACTGGCACCCAGGTATTGTGGCCCTTTCGAAATTCTGTCAAGGATTGGGCCTGTGGCATATCAATTGGCCTTACCCTCAAACCTCAAAATCCATAATGTTTTTCACATTTCATTTTAAAAAAAATATGTGCATGACCCTACTCATGTTGTAAATTGGAATAATGTTCAGGTGGAACAAGACGATGATTTTCCGGTGGAACAGGACTCTATTCTCGCAAGGAAAGAAACTCTACTCCGGAACCGCACTGTCGACCAAGTAAAGGTGCAATGGAAACATTATAGCCTGGCAGAGGCAACCTGGGAGTTGGAGAGTAGTATGCGGACTGCATACCCAACACTGTTCCAGGAACACTCTAGGAGTGAATAAGGCAACATCGAGGACGATGTTGAGACTAAGGGGGGGTGTATGTCACCTACCCAAATTTTGAGAATAATTATTTTTATGTTCTTATGCTTTTTGCAAAATAATTGTGCTAAATTACAATTTCCAAGTTTTTAAAATTATGACCAATTTGGGTCAAAAAGGAATGTAATGACTCATTATTATTATTTGACAAATAAAAATGGAGACAAACCCTCAAGAAGCTGTTACAAGAATGCTCACTAGCCCACTAGGAGGAATGGAAGCTGTTGGAAGGCTTGGGACAGATGGCAGCATTTGCACTCTGCCTCTAGTTGTTGGTATGGGACAAGTCCCCCCTAATGTTTTGGCATTTCCCCCTCCAGGTGGAGAGAGGTGAGCAGGTAGCTCACTAATGACTAGCTAATCACAAAGACCTAGGCAGCCTATAAAGGCAATTCGAATTGAGCAGGGAGCTCTTACATTCTTTCCTGCATAAAATTTTTCCTCATGTGCATCAGGTGATGACTGAGAGAATTGAATAGGGGAGGCTAAGGATAGTGCAATTGTAAGGCTGCAAATCAATCTTGAGAGAAAAAGACCAGAGGTGCTGGTGCAGGTCTCCTTGACTCCTGAAGTTTTGTAAGACTGGAAACTACTTGCTGCTGCAAGATTGAAGACCAAGCTTCTAAGTTTCCTCCTCCTGGTGTTTCAGTGAACAGGCTCGGGGGTCCTAAGGAAGACATCTAGACTGTCTTCAGGAGTTGGTTGGGAGGAACAGGCTTCTGGGGTGTTTTTACACTCACCTATTGGTTCAGGTTCTACCTATTCTACTGATTATTCTATCTGCATGCTGAAAATTAATGGTGAATTCAAGATCTGATGATTGATTGAATTCAAATTTGATAGAATAAATATTTTCTCTGTATTTTTCCCCATGCAAATACATGCATCGTACTATAGTGCAGAGAAATAATTAAGCAGATAAATTCGTAGGCTGAAAGTCTGATTTCAATAGAAAGATGTACACTATGGTGTTTTTCCTTAAAAACTAAGCCCTACCGTTCCAAGAAAAGATGCAGGAAGCTAAATAAGACAGTATCGCATGCACAGGTATAAATACAATTGTTTGTTTATCATTCTAGGAAAAATACTTTTTATTTCTGCATAGATTTCATAACCCATTTTCTTCCCTATCTTTTCAAAACAAAAACAATACTAGTATCTCCAGTTAGCATTTTCATGTGTTTCTAGCATCTCAAAATCTAGGAAAATCTCTGTTAAAATTCCCAATCTATCTTCATGGATAAAAAAAAAGAACTCTAGAATCATACAGAATAACTTCAATAGGCATGATACCCTGCACACATCCCCCATTTATAGAAATACTTCTAAACTATTTGATTTATTATCCTTTTACATTATTTTAAAGACAAAAAAATATCCTCTGGAAACAACCGTAACATTATGCATTTAAATTCCAAACTGAACATTGAATACACATTTATGGCCGATCGTCTCATCTCAAAATCCTACGTGCAATACAGTATTAAAACCAGATCCATTTCCCTTACATTTTTTTATATATAAAGTACTTTTACAGTCATCGTGGAAAACCCTAAAAAATCCTTTTACCTTATCTTTTATCGCAGACATTAATCTATTCATTTATGATCTAGCTTAAACCCTAGTTCATCAAGCAAACACGACATCAACAGGCTACGACCATCATTGGCCGATACCCTGGCATCCTTCGTTTAAATATACAAACTACCACTTCACACATTCACGAAATTAAAGATAGGTTTTCAATAATTAGCATAAATCCCCATCATCCATATTCGAAAACGTGTTCAAACACTGTCACATAGAAACATGGAAGCTAGACGAACTGATAACAGACGGGAGAAACATGTATCCAAACCCGAAGGCTTTGCCGATAAAAATAATAATACAGACATTAAGTTTTAGACGAAGTCACCCTGTGCATACAGGGCTATTCCCTGAAGAATTTATTCATACAAAACCAACGCAGATGAATCCCGACAGTTTTTCCATGACGCTAGCAAACTTTAAACCAAAAAGCGAGGGTTACCCTCTCAACAGTCCAGTTATTTACAACCACATCCATCTCGACCCTTGTCACAACACTATTAACACAGCTAAGACCTGGTCAAGGGAGACCTACAAGGGTTAAGCATCGTCGAGACTTACCTGGGTTGGTGCCTTAATCTCTTTCCCAAGCCGTCACCGTGGAAGAATCCCAAGCGGTGTGGTACCTGCCAGGTCCCATTGAGACCGAGGTTATTACCAGCTCGAAGACACTGAATCAAAACTAAAAGGAAACCGAGATACTATTGTATTAACACGAACGATTGGTGGATTATTTTACCCTTGTGCAAAAGCTCCTGGCCCGAGACACTCCCTACCTGCAAACGACGAAGCACATTCAGTTACGATTGAATGTTGACTCCAAGAACTTAAAACTATTCAAAAAATATGAGCAAACCATATTGTGATTAGTGCATACATTGCTTACCCCTGAAGTGTTGGCCTTCGACGATTCCCCGCCACCTTGAGGGTTAGAAATTCAACCAATGCCTAGAACGGTATCGTAAGCCCCAACACTTCGATGGTTCAGCCAAAACATTTCACCAAAACCCTAGACAGATGCACCCTCTACCACGAGCAAGTCACACAATGACGAAGCAGCCAGACCTGTTAGTCACCTCCTGTTGCAGGCACACAACCCACAGGTCTACGGCTCGAGCCCGGGGCAGGCTTTGAATGCCAAACTTCCCTGTAACAGTCGGGAGGCCTCTTGCTGCCAAAAACGCATAATACCGAATGAAAACCAAAGGTCGCACATCGTAGTTTTGGTGTCTTTCGATTTTAGGGTTCATCCGACGGCCGAGAACTCTTGCAAATCTTCGACGGACCCTGTCTATCATCTGTGTGGAAGGCGAGGCCAGTGCATTCAATTCCCATTAATTGCTGCCTCCATGACGATGCCACATCATCCATCCCTGGAGACATTTTCTTGTTACAACAAGGATCCACCTCACCTTTTGCATCGCTTGTTCATGTGTCATTCGGACAAGGCAGCTCGCACACTAACGCCATTAATTCACACAGGCTAGGACCTTAAATGCCTGTACCTGAGCCGACGACGGAACCAAACTCTCCACACTTGCATTTAATAGCATCTCAGCCTTGCCATGACGAGCACCAATGATTAAGACCAACCCCTTATAGAACCATTGCAAATGTAAGATTTTTCATTGATCGCTGTACAAAGTCGACGGTAATTGGATGAGGTTATGATGCTCTGCGTGCACAACCTGCCATGCATTACACCCATCAATGCATAGTAAGAATTTCACGTCAAAACCATAAGTTAACACTATAGAAACCACATTGTATCGGCCTGTCCATTACCAACGTAGAGTTACAATCCCGCTACGGTAGCAACATTACATATAAAACTTGATATGGTAGTTCCCTACGATGAGCGCATCACCATAGTATGAAACCATTACCACTCCCATGCAACGTTTAAATAGAAGACAAATATATTACTGTAGTGTGGTCCAATGCTAAATCAAAAATATATATTGGTCCAATGTTAAAACAAATAATATATATATATATATTGGCCCAATGTTAAAACAAATATATATATATATATATATATATATATATATATATATTGGTCGCCATGGTATGATAGTACAGTATTAAAACAAAAAAAAAACAATTACCTTGTGAGTGCTAATAGCCTCCATCGCTAAGGTAAAACTTAAGTGTCACACATAGAATTAGCCTAAGCCACCCAATACAATCAGTGACAGCCGAATTAATATGATCAAAAGACGGGACATTATCGTCACCTTATTGACATATTAGTTTGCCACGTAAACTTACCAATTGCATGTACTTTTTCCATCTGTCGCATGCATCACTGCATTCAACTTTAGGTCGTTGTCGTCACAATGTTTGAAACGGATAATTGGGCTCAGACTCACACCCAATCTGAGAAGATGTAGTGCCCCTAGACTATTGTAGACATTGAGGGCACCTATTGAGTGACCCGACCGATTGAAACATTAAATAAAATAAACCTTTGATTTTATTATTGAGTATGTGTATCTGAACAGCAGGTGTAAATAAATGATCACATGTGTTTAACGATTAACTATGATTATGGAAAATATGGTTTAGAATGATGCTTAACGACTAGCTATACGGTTAATTATGTGATGAGAACAAAGAAAGTATAATTAGATGAATGAGCAATGCTTGAATAAATCATAATTGTTTAACGATAGCAGATTTAGGAGTCAAATGATGATTATTGAGGACAGTGCTACTAATAACTTTGTTTGTGAGAAGTGTGTGTAGAAACAGGTGAAATGGTTCACCGACAGACACACAAAGGAATATGAATGATCGTAGAGTACGGGTAAATCACACATAGAGAGAGCGACAACGATGTCGACTTCCGATGGAATACCACGCTGGGCAGATAAGTACTGATCCGCTTGCTCAAGAGGAAAGCGTGAAGGCGTACGACGTGGGCCACGACGGAGTTGGTCACGTACGAGTTCGGGGGCGCGCAGTGAGAACGGACTCACTCCTCAATGCCATTAGTCCTTAATAGCGTGTAGACTGAGGATGGAAGGTAACGATTCCTAAAACCCCTATATGAAGTTCCCGCAAGTCAAAACGAACGAATGATAGCATAAGGGCCCGACGGTGCGGTACCCTGCCGAGAACGGAAAGAATGGACGCAAGGACCCAACGATGTGGTACCTTGTCGAGGAAAGAAAACTAAGGATGACTAGACCCGACGGAGTGGTGCCATGTCAGGAAAAGAAACTAAAAGAACGGGAAAGCCCAACGGCGCGGCACCGAGGTCCTAGTGAATTTGATTATTAAACTTAACTGCATAAAAACAATTACACCTAGATCATTACTTAGAAAATGCATAAGAGTATTATAGGCATTTGCACATGAGTTATTATTTTGAGCATTTAAATTAATTTAAACCATTATTTAGGAGCAAAGTAGAATCCTAAGCATGGACACCTAGTCAACTAAAAGCTAGGAGTTAACTAAAGTATCTGGGGGACAGACTTGAGGAAATTTAGGGATGTTGGTGCATCTCTTAGAAAAGCTGACACTTGGATTCCTTTGTAAGGAAGACTTTGGAAAGGAAAAGAGACCCAGAATCTGGATGATTGTCGTAATTTCTGAATTACCTCAAAGACTTGCTGCTAAGGGGTTTGGCGGGAAAATCCTGGTGGCTGGGAATCCCAAGCTGGATTTCTGAAATACATGTGTGAACTCTACGGCCGGATTAGCTCGGGGGTCTGGAAGGAAGAAGAGTACTTCCAGATTGGTTGGGTGGTTTAACTGAGGTGTCCATCGACCAGCTGTAGAAGAACCCAGCGGAAAGCACGTGAAGAACAGCTCCACTACCATTTACAGAACAAATTCAAGCGACCAGGTAATTCTTGCATCAAAATTATTTTCAGATAAAGAATCCATTTGATCCAGTTGTGATAATAGTTAAAAATTACTGTCAACGAATCTTTTATTTCTGGTTGTAATATGTTGAATCCGAATGCTGTACTCTTCAAACTTTCTGTCATCGGATCTTCTATTTTTGGTTGTAACGTGCTGCTAGAAGAAAGTTAGAAGTATAATTTGATTTCGTGCATATGCTGGAAATGAAGGATTCTTAAAGTTCTGAAATTATTTCTGTGTCAAAGTAAATAAATTCGCCGGATCTCCGAAAACATATTACCGTATGCTAGATTCTTTTGTTAATCTATTTTATATTTCGGAAATAAATATGCTATACTCTTTACATTTGAATATTTTGTATAGTTTATTCTTACTGCAATTTTTAAGTGATATCGTATGGCTTGAGAATGATTATAGATCCAACAACTCTTATAAAGGGTTACGATATAACGCGGCATACCTGTTATTAAGTAGTATGTTGATTACTTACTCAGATCGGCACTGCATTCTTAATGGCAGAATTCGATCTGTCAACACCGACCTATTCTATGATAACTAGAATACAAATTTCTCTGTTTTAAACCAGCAGTCAATATAATACACAGATCGGCTCTGCGCTCGTAATGGCAGTGTTCGGATCTAACGTTCCGATCTAACTAATGTTAGTTAGAATGCAACGCTCAACACAGGAACGTGTGATGGAAGCCCCGATTTGAGATTGTAGTTGATTACAAAACTCGGATCATTTCCCATCAATTTTCTTTTGTGTATGTGAAGGTTGAAGCTGGAAACCTGAACAGGACCTTTTAAACTGAAGGTTAAGATCGAATGACGGATTCAACCTGTTATAGGTTGCAATTTGTCATTTTGGATCTCTGAGTATTTATTGCTTGTTTACGAATGCTCTGAATGTTTGGATCTGATCTAGTATTCACTAATTTTGTTACTGTACTACGCCAGAGTTTTAAAATCTAGTATTCAATTCTTATAATTAATATATGGAATTACAAATCATCTATTTTACAAGTTGAGAGAAAGTATTGGTGTAGCTTTACTTTTGTTAAATAGGATGATTTTATTTTTCTTTAAGTAAGATTTGCACACAAGAATATTTATAAAATAAATTTAGGATTCATAAGTCAATATTTATATATATTTTCGTCATAATTGCATGGCTTATGAAGGGTTGTGAAATCATTTTAATATCATATTCCTTGCAAATATAATTAATGGAGAGAATTGCATAAGTTGATTACTATTAAAGTTCATTATTTAGTAGTGTACTTAAGTGAAAGAATAATGTCTTTTTGAACATTTTTTTAAATCATATTCTATTGTAATATAAGTGAAAGTGGAATTGGATTTATGGACTTGACAACTCTAATTTAGTTATGTAAGCCCTTTTTACTCGAAGATGTGTTGAAGATAGATCAGAATCCTAAGCGCTATGCTAGTCGAGATATTCTTTTCTGAAAAAGTTTATTTTATTAAAAAACAAACAAACAAACAAACAAACAAACATTGCTCACATAGACGAGCTCTACAGAAGAGCTTAAAACTTGTGTCAAACCGGACGACCACTGAAAATTATAATTACCATTATAGTTCTGGAAATTTTTACGTTAACCTTACTTGTGAATCTGCGCAAGAAGGACAAGTACGTATGCTTTAGCATAAAAAGCTAAGTAAGCCTCAGGCGCCTCGTAGGAGCCCTTTTATCATCATAAAGAAGCAACTGTCAATATCATCATAAGACAACTCACAACACTAATAACACAAGCAAAATTAATTATAGTACAAGCATGTCGGTGCTACAAATCTATCATCATCTAAGAGTTAAAAAAAAACAATTAATGATTGGCTGCAATTGTGACTGTAACAATTAATGCTGACTTTGTGAGCATTTAGTATCTCGTTTTTTTTAATTATTGCATTTATTGTCGAATTAAAAATTTTAAATTTTTTTGTAATTTTTGGGATGTTACATATATGCAAATGGAAAAAGAATGGCCTAACCCCTTTGCAAGAAGTCATACCCAAGAACCATCTCCAAGTAATATAGTGGCATAATCATGAAGTATGCTTGGTCTTTTGATTTCCCCATCTTCAAGTGTACCTTGTGTACCTTGGGAGAAACTCCTCCTGCTACTTTGGATTGGGAGTTCATGGCCTTGGTCGTTGTATCTTGACGTCGGCTCCGAAGTCCAAGGTCACTTACTAACTCTTTCTTTACAAAGTTGTGTAAGGCACCGAGATCAACAAGTTCCCTCTACCTTCTTTTGTTTGCAAAGATATCCACAAAATATAACGGATTCTAGTTCTTCCCTTGACCACCTTCTAAGGAACTGATCTGTTGAAACAACTCTGTAAGGAAAGGAACCTCCTCATCCTTATTCACTGGAGACTCTTGCTCACATCATTGAAATTCTTCCATTTTGTATCTAACAACCTTTTCATTAGTGAGGTCTTGATGTGCCCAAATTCATCTTCTCCAAACAAAGGCTCGCTAGTAACACAACTTCAGTCCATGATGCCAATTCCCTTGCACTACCAAAGAGAGTATGCAGATGCCTCGGCAAGGAATCCACCCAACTCTCTCCCCAAGATGTGACTATCATCAAGGTTTTAATGTCTCTGCTATCATCTTGAATCCACCCTTTTAAGACATCCAAAATCTACTTCATAAAAAATTGGGACATTGCGACGGTTGGGTGAACGACAACTTCCATAACCTTTTTTTCTTCCATCGCATCTTCTTGTTTACTAAATTACGTCACCAAGCGTCTTACTACTCTGATGTCACCTGCCATGATCTTAAGGATCCAACCTAAAACCAATAGTTCCATTTCCTTCCTTAACCGTGCGACATTACCCAAGCTCCACTTTCTAGTGGTGTGACCAACCCAGCACGGGCTTACCAAACTATTCTTTCACTTAACCTATGTGTATTCTTACTTATTTAGCCACGCTATATTCAGAGTGCACATATAACCAAGACAAATACAAGAAATACACAAGTGTAGATGGGTGCCACGTCAAAGGGGTGTGCCAAACATTTTATACAAAAGAGTTCCAAATTACAAGTACAACAGTTAGGAGGGCACCCCATGCTACCTCTCCGGTAGTGCACCCAAAACTAGTCGCAACTCCTTACACAAAAACCCTGGAAATTCCATAACACAATTCTAGAATTCGATAGTCTCTCCCCTTGTTGCACCTGCAGGCCTACCTCTTGCGACACCTTTCCATTGGTCCCAACCAAACTCCCATTTCGTGCTTCCCCTTATTGCAGCTAGATGCGCCCAAGTCACACTTTTTTGTTCTATTGTCTAGTTTGCACTTGTGTGTTGCTTTGATTGTGATTTAATGATCTACAAGTCAGATGCTATATATATGTGCCATGCCTTGCCTAAAGGTCACATCTAGAGTGCCTCTTCACACTTGGCTGACCACTTCCAATGTTACACTTCATTGGGGCACCCAACTCGTGTTGAGTGTCACTACACCCAAACCATGATATGGCATGTCTAGAATTTCGATCCACTTGTCGACAACCAACTTGCAAGTTCCCAACCCGTGGTTTCCTCTCTCTTGGTCATCGCATGTTGCTTTGTCATGGGTGCTCCGCCACCACATGCCCCTTGTTTGGGTCTTGCTTGTGCGCTCATGCCCTCGCCTCAGTCCATTGAGCACCCAATTGTTCCATGGGTGTACCATCGAGCCCCTTCACCTCAATGCATTGTTCTCTCCAATTGGTGCACCTCACTTTGGCATGGGCATTTAGCCCGACATTGGGGTGGGGGTGTGATACCCCCTATGTAACAACTTGTTTGATGTTATCAATATCAATCATGCATTACATTTATTACATTGTTCAACCCAATATTTAATAGGCTTTAATTACAAAAAATAGAGTGTCCTCATACCCAATAGGGTTCAGTTTGAGTGGGCCCTTCCTTTTTGATGATTCTTAAGATTCTCTCCATTATTTTTATTTGCTAGATCTCAACCCAACAACATAAAAAAACTAGCTAATATAGAGGAGGTTGGCTAGGATTCAACTCTTGTTTCTCCCTTTGAAGGAGAGAGCCTTCTTTAATATGGTAGGACATATCATGCCATTTAAACCAAGTATTGAGATCACTCAAATAAACCACCTTCATAGTGCTTTACTCACAATCACACTAAATCATGTCCTCTTTCATATCCTTGGATAGATGCAATTTGATATGAGTTTTAGCCCACAACTTAAGATAGTATGATTTGAAAACTTCCATGCACATACATTTTCCGAACTTGGCAATAAGATGTGGAAACCAACTTTGCAAGTACAATATGCCATCTTAGGGTAATTGACACATACCTTATATTCAAATAAAACACCATGGTTGACTAAAGACACAATTTCATAATGTTGAAAAACAACCATATAATGTTCCTTGAAAACCAAGATCCATGGGTGAGGATTTGGTTAATAGACAAACCAACCGCAAAATTAAAATAAAATAAACTCTTTGAAAAAAACTGAGCAAATCTTAATTATCCAATCATTTTTGTACTTGTCATATCCCCCTTGATTGAGTAAAGCTTAGAGGATTATTTCACCAACAAAATAAGCAATTTAAGTATGCTTTCTATATCAAGTACAACTTTCTCTACAAAAACGTGGTTTAAAACAACATCAACACTAAGCTCCATAATCATAACTCATCATATAACTTTGGCACAAAATAAGTTAAGAGAAAAATTTTAATGCAAAACAAGTTGCTCTAATACAAAATTTAAAGGACATCTACCCTTACTAACATAATAATAATAATAATAATAATAATAATTTTAAGGTCATAGCCGCTACCATGCACTAAATTGGGGAGTAGTCTATTTATTCTACGTTTTGGACTTTAAGGTGGGTTTTGGTCGGAATCCGGTAAAATTTTTTTGATAAAATTCAAATTTGGAAGTGTTTAAATTGTGTTTTTGAATCCATAAATAGATTCAACACCCTCAAATACCCTCCATAGCTAATAACCGTGATTCTAAGATTTTTCAAAGATTTCCAACCATACATAGAATATTTAGACTACACCCTAAATTGGTGTATGAGATTCTTTGGCCTTGATTAATAGGCCCAACCTAGAGGGGATCAAGGTAGTCAAATTTATGACCTCACCAACTTTGGGGGATGATATCTCACATCTAACTCTTAAACACTTGATCTAACTATCCAGATAATTATATTTATTGCACTGAGAGGAGCAAGGTGCTCTACATCCCAGTATGGGGGAGATGTTGTAACGTAATGTAATGTTACCATAACTAACAAATTCATGTCAGCTCATAAAATTAAAAATTATGAGAATTAATTTAAAAAACCATGTCAGCTCATAAAATTAAAAAAAATGAAAAGTAATTAAAAAATCCATGTCCAAAATTAAAAATTAAAACTTAAAACCAAATCTATCAAGAAGAGAAGAATCAAATTTCTTGAGTTAAAAAAAAAACTACACCTCTAGAAATTGGATCCCTCTCGGTGCTTGATAGATCTGGTTTTAAGATGGATCTATGCTAGTTTACTTAATCTTCCCTTCCCGCATAAACACTCAATCTAAAAGAGGATGGGAGGGTAGTACTGCATGACTCCAAAATTACTTGGTGGTCCAGAGGAAGCTCGTGGTATGAATAAAATAAGACAGATGGTGGTCTGCTAAAGAAACATGTGTCTACACTAGCACTAGCAAGTGGAACCAAAATAGATTCCTATGATAGGGTTATTCTGGGTAATGGTTCCAATGTAGATAGAAACTATCTCTTGGACGAGTGGTGGGAAAGTCAGAGGTTTTACAGAAAACAGATGCAGAGTATCGGGCATTGTTGAAGGAACGTGTTACAAAGGACTCCTCTATCAATGACATCGAGGGTGTTCTTTTCAACAAAAATGGGACAAGTTGGAAAACCCGACATTCAAGGGCTCAGGATCCTAGAGTTTCAAATGAGGATTCCCTTAAAAACCTTCGAGTCTCAGCATATATATCCAACAATGGACTAAATACTATCCAATATTCCTAGTCGAGTGATTTAAGGCATACTGGTTTTGTCTATAGATGCAAGAAGCGGCATTTGAGATGGGAGGGCGACAATATGACTATAGGAAGCAACATTGGTTTGGAAGGGATTGCAACTTTATCCCTGAAAGCCCTGGTAGGGAAATTTAGTTATCAGACTATGAATCCTAGGGATTTAGCCTAGTGGGTTTCTACTTTCTAGTCGCCCCTCATCGGTTACAAACCAGAGATATTGATCTTAAAAAAGGGTCGGTATGGTTTCTACTTCAGGATGGAGGAACATGCTTCCATTATCATGGGTAAAAACTGGCTTAGAGGGAATGACATCCTCATGCTAAAGCGCTGGCACACTAGTTTCGACCCCGACTTTAAGTGCATCAGATTCTACAATTTATGGGTACACCTTCTGGGTTTCCCTTTAGCTCTTTGGAATAAGGAGGCCTTTGAGGCCATTGAAAAGCATATAGGAAAATTTCAACACATTAGTGAAGAATCACTAAAAGGTATGGATAGAAGGGTTGGTCGTGTGCTGGTGGAGATAGACATGTCTAAGGACTATTGGAAAAATTGGATATTGAATGGTGGGGAAAGAAATTCACACAAATCCTTGACTACTGGGGATTTCCATTCCAATTTTCCCATTGTAAAGTTGTGGGTCACTTATGACATGAATGCTCAAACATGGGCATGGGGTTGGATGGGGAGGAGTCCATGAATGAAATCTTTGTGTGGTCATTGGATAGCAACACAAGTTCAGATAAGGCCTCTTCTGATCAAGCTCCACTGGAAATTTCTCCTCCTACAACTATGTCTGAAGATATTCCTTTTCCTACTACATTAATTCGTAAGCTTCAAAATCTTATTCCTACATTTGTCTATACTTTAACTGAAGAAGATAAGGATTTTTTATCTTTACTTGAGGAAAAAGGAAATAGAATTGGGAATGGAATAATACGGGGAGGTCCATATTTTTATCAAGGATTCCAGTTTCAAACCTTGAATCCTTGGTCTACAAAGTTGATGAATCGAGTAGATGGAATGCCAGAGCCTCCTTCATTTTCCACTCAACCGGGCTTGGCCTCCCCTCTTATTGGTACCATTCCTCTGGTCTCGTTACCGCCCTCCCCCAACAACACGATCAACTTGGGGTTAAATCCTATTAAGGTTCCCGACTCACAACCTAAAAATCATATTAGGTACCTACCACAAACTGAATTATCCCCTCATCTGTCATTCAACCCTCCTACTATGATTGGGGAGAGTTCCACGCAGGGGAAAAATCTTACCTATGTGAGCCCTGATTGCACTTAGTCTAAACCTACATATAGTGACATTGTAAAAAATACTCCGCTCACAACCTATATTGGCAATGTTCTAGTGGAAAATGAAAATTTACCAGGGTAAGTTTAATATACCATCTCCCTATCTCCGTAGTTTAAGAATGCAAAAGGTATTATACATGGGGGATTAGCACAAAATTTCTCTCCAATAAAAATGAGGAGTGCTAGAAAAGGAAAACAACGGGCCTTGGAAGGTTCACAAATAAATCTAACTGTGACAAATGAGCATGAAACACAATCCATGGAAAATAAAAGGGCTCTTAGAGACTTACAAGCCCTAGCTAGGGTTCAAAAATGATCATTATGTCCCTAAACATCATAGGGATTGGGGGCCCTCAGAAAAACTTATCCCTCAAACGTATTATGGAGAAAGAGAAGCCAGATATGACATTTCTCCAAGAAACAATGGTTTCGGCTGAGAGAGCCAGAATATTCTTCCATAAAATAAAAATGGACTGGGTTGTAGTATTGATGGATGCAGATGGCCAATCAGGTGGCCTCTTATCTGCCTGGAATCCTAAGACTTTCAATCTCTCGGCTTCCTATTCATTTTTGGGTATTCATCTAAAAGGTTGTGTTTCTGGATTTGTAGGTGAATTGAAGCTTATTAATGTTTATGCTCCTTATCAAAAACATAAAATCATTTTGGGAACATGCAGGGCATTTGGGGTTTCAACATCTTCCAAACCTGTTGATCATGGGTGACCTCAATCTCACAATGTCAGCTACATAAATGTGGGGTGACTCTGCTAGACCAGATATACTTTGCAATTTCTTCATGGATTTATTCTCAACTATTGGTCTTAATGATATTGAACCAAATCCACTTGGCCCTACATGGTGTAATGGTAGGCATGGTAGCAAAAGGGTGTCTAAGAGATTGGACCGCTTTGTGTTGGGGGATTCTTTTGTGGAAGCTTCTCATAGATATAGATCATGGATAGATTAATCAAAAATCTCGGATCATAAACCAATATGCCTAGAAATGGATTTTGATCGCCAAAGAAATCCTTATCCATACAAGTTTAACCATATATGGCTCAATGATCCAGGTGGATATCGATGGCCACCCACCTTTCCAACTGGCTCAAAACAGTTTTCTGGCAATTTTGGTAATGTACTATTTTTAGCAGTTTTTCGAGTCCTGAGCTTTCGGGCCATTTTGAGGCCCTAAACGACCTTTTTTGGCGATTTGGCGGGCCAAATGTTTGCGGTCGACATGCATTTGATCCCAATCAAAAGTTGTAAATCTCGAATAGACCTTTCCAATGGGCTACCGAGTGCCCCAAACAGAGATTGTATGCAAAAGTTACGACCCCGGGAAGTTGATGTACTAACTTACCCAAACGGGGCCCACATGAGTTTTGGCGCTTCATCTCCTAGGGTTAGGTTTTTGGATGTCTAGGGTTTTTTACATTCTTGTTTATTGTAAACGGCCTTGAGAGCCTCATTGTAACCATCTTCTTGCAAAATGAGCGCAGCCGTCACATCTCTTCTCAGAGATAAGCCGCCACCATTCCAACAAGCTTGTTTTCCGCTGCATTTTATAGTTTTAGCTTATTCCCTTATTGAATAGAAAACCAGTTTTACCGTGTATCTCTATTATTTGGTGTTAAGCATCTGATAATAATCTGTATTCATTTCGTTATGCTCATAAAATTTGGATCACTCAAGGATGAAGATTTTATTGCGCTAGTTAGAAAGGAATGGATTTGTTGTCCTGAAATGGGAAAGGATTCTCAAAAAAGATAAAAAAAATAGATGTAATATGTTTAGAATCACAAATTGATGATAGACATAAACATTTCCAGGGAGGGTCTCTCCCAGATCATATAATATTGATCTTACAAGATTTGGAGGAGCGTAAACTAAATATATTGATGAGGGATGAAGAGACTTGGCATCTCAAAAGTCATGCACTATGGATATCCCTAGGTGATAAAAACAACAAATTTTTCCATAAGTTTGCAGAATGCATAAGAATACATAATACCATTTGGCCATTAAAGTTTGAGGATGGGGTTTGGATAAGTAAACAATCGATTTTGCAGATGGCAACAGTAAAACACTTTCAAAAATACTTTCAAGACCTGGAGGTACAAGTGGTGGGTGAGCAGATAAAGATAATTAGAGAATACCCTCATTTATTCTCGGATTTGGAGGGCAAAGAGGTCTTTAAACCTGTGACCCTGTCGGAAATCCAAAAAGTACTTCAGGGTTTTGCAAAAGCAAAAATCCCAGGACTGGATGGATGTACTGTGGAGATTGTTTTGGATTTCTTCGACATCATGGGGAACCATTTGCTAGCTATGGTGGAAGACTCTAGAATATTGGGTAAGATCCCTGAGGCACTAAATTCAACATTCATTGCCTTGATTCCTAAATCATATAATCCAAAATATTTTGATGATTTTAGACCCATCTCCTTATTTAATCTTGCATATAAAATTATTGCCAAGATTATAGCAAATGGAATCAAGCTGATATTATCAAAATATCTGTCATGAGAACAATTTGGTTTCCTCGAGAATCGAAAAATACTTGACGCCATAGGCATGGCTCAAGAAGCATTCTACAGTATAAAAGTTCGAAATCTGAAGGCACTGATTCTCTAATTGGATTTATCTCGGGCCTATGATAAGATGAATTGAGGCTTTCTACAGTTAGCCTTGATACAAATTGGTATTCCATGGCGAGCTATGAAGTGGATAATGCCGTGTGTCTCATCTGTAAGCTACGCTATTTTGATAAATAGAAGCCCTAATGAATTTTTTCCTACCTCACGGGGCCTTAGACAACGCTTCCCTTTATCTCCATTCTTGTTCCTGATTGTTATTGAAGGTTTGAGCAGGTTACTCCTCAAAGCAAAAGAAAATGCAATGATCTCAGGTATAAAGGTTACTCAAAGAACAACAACCACCCACCAACTTTTTGTGGATGATGTGATGTTGTTTGGGGCAGCCCAAAATTCCAAATGGGAAAATATAAAGAACATTTTGGAACTTTTCTGCAAGGCTTCTGGAATGGACATTAATAATAGGAAATCAACTTTCTTGGAACACAATTTGGATATTGCCCAGAAGGAAAAAATTCTACACTATTGCCCTTTGATATTCAGGATTTGGTTAATGGTACAAAATACCTGGGTTATTTTATCAAGCTAAATGCATACAATGTCAATGATTGGTCATGGTTCCTCAAGAGATTCAATAGAAGGATCCACCAATGCTGCTGACGGTGGTTATCGATTGGTGGCAGATTAACCTTGGCAAAGTCAATTCTCCAGAACTTGGGTATTTACTAGTTGTCAATGTGTAAGGTTCCAAAATCCATCCTATAAGGTATTAAGTGGAAAATTCACAACTTTATATGGTCTGGAAGGGACCAACACAAATGCCATCTTGTTGAGTGGAGGAATATTAACAGAGCCTATAACTATGGTGGATGGTCATTAAAGAATATCTACTGGTTCTCAACATCTCTATTAGCAAAGAGTCTTTGGTGTGCCTTAATGGTGGATGGTCTATGGGGATCAATTATAAAAGATAAATACATTCATGGGGTTTCTATCCCGTAATGGTTGCGAACTAAATATAAGAATTCAAAATGTATTTCTAATATATGGGTTGGTTTATTATCTACTCTTCCGGTGGTTGCATAATGGGTTGCTTGGGTGCCCGGGAATGGTAGGCATATATAGATGGGAGAAGACCCCATCATTGGCAGCCCATGGAAGTGCAATCTTTCATTGGATCTCATCTTTCTGCTTAGATCATGTGGTGTATTTACTCCCTATCATGCTCAAACAACGGCCTCATCTATCAATCATACTCACAACTGGTTAAGCGCTTCTTAGATTGGTCTACAGGGAAGTATGGCAAAGGAATGGAATGATTATGTGCTAGATCTCTACAGGGGAAATATCAGACTTTCAAATGACCAATATCAGTTAAAATGGTCGTGGAACTCACAAAATCGAAATTTGACCGAAGGATTAGCATATGATGCCATTGTTCTCTCTTCTCCAACCGATCATGCATGGTGGTATAAAGCTTGATGGAAATGGAAACTTCCACTAAAGATCAAAATATTTATATGGCTGGCGCTGGAGAACAAGTTACTCTCCTAGGAAAACTTGCAAAAACGTGGTTTCATTGGTCCAAACATTTGCATTTTGTGTAAACGGGTTGGGGAATCAATATTACATTTATTTTTTGCATGTCCTTATATCGCAAAAGTTTGGTTGGTGGTTTGTCAATCTTTTACAAACATATCAGCTTGGTCTGGTGACACTCTACAAGAATGCCTCCTAAATTGGTTCAATCAGAAAAAAAGTTTGGGTGAATTGTCATGTTATATACTTTGGGAAATGTGCAAGACCAGAAATATATGTATACTTGAAAACATTTACTATCATCCGACTTGGTGTGTAGGTAAGGATATAACAGGTTTCAAAGAATTTTTTGGTGCAGTCCTTAATCCTACCAAGTCTCAATTTTCACATAGTGGTTCATCGCTTATCAGTTCTCGGTTTGTTGTGTCAAATTCGATGGAGCCTCTCAGGATCATGCTAGGAAATGTGGCATTGGAGCAACCATTGTCCTTGATACTCATCGACATATTAACCTGTGGATGAATTGTGGACATGGAACTAACATGAAAGGTGAATTATGTGCTCTTTGTCTACTTCTTCACTTTTTCAAGCTCTGTAATGTCCCTTTTTATACATTTATTAAAGTGGTGAAATTTTCAACTTTTTCCACTAGTTCGACCTTTGACTAGTATTGGTCTCTTGGTCTCCAAATGACTCCAAATGCTCCCAAATTGTTACAGAAGGTGTATGGACGATATTAGGACATAATTATGAGGTTCAGGGATGCTTTAGAGTCTTCAAGAGGCTTCTTAAAGTCTCCTTTAAGTTCTATCCAAAGTAGGGATTTTGACTAGCAAATTCTATTTGACTAGTATTGGTTTCTTGGTCTCCAAATGACTCCAAATGCTTGTATAATGGGTCTGAAGGTATTTGAGAAGTATTAAGAAATATAACATAGGATTATGGATGCTTAAAAACCCTTAAAACACTTCTGCAACATTCATTTACAATCTAGACAAAGTAGGTAAGCTTACTAGTAAATTCGAGCTTCAAATCCCCCAAGGGTAGTGGACAAAGATGGCTTCCCAAATGCTGTTAAACCCTTCCAAATTTCTAAACAGAGGTTTGGTACTGATAAGTGGCTTTAATGATATCCGCAATGTATCCTTAATTAGTTCTTATGGCCTTCTGCAACTCCTTAAAATCATATGTTTATATGCAAGATTTCACATAGGGGGAAAAGCTAGTTATTTTCACCATGACTTATGAAATTCAAATTTTAGGTGCCAAGGGATTATCCTCTGTTAATGAAACTTCTTCAGAACTTTAATAACACTCCATACATCAACAAAATCATAGAGAATAACTGATATAACTTGAAATAGTGTCTCTTCAAACTCCAACAACAAGATTTAGGGGAAATGGCAACATTTATGAATTGTTTGGTATTTTTACATAACTCCACTTAGTATTTCGACCTAAGAGTATCATGAGTAGTAAAAACAAAGTATATATATCAAATTACAAATATATGGGGCCTCAAGAGCTATACCAAAGAGTTCATCACCTCAACAAGTGCGCCTCTCCTCAAGGAGCAAGAATATGCCAAGAAATAGAAGAATGGTTGTAGAAGCAAGCTGAAAGAGATGTGACCATGAGCTGCACTGTAGCTTCAACCTGTAACAAAAGACTCCATTAAAGCTCCAAATGAAAGGTCTGAAAGGACTTTCCAATTACCAACTAGGATGTGAATCTTTCACCCTCGAAATTGGTGCTAAGGCAAGTAGAGTAGCACTCCACTAGCTCTCCTCTCCCAAATGCAAAATGCAAATTCTAAAATGATAAAAGAGCTACCATCCTTCTTTGTTATTTTCTTTTATAAACTTCTAAGGTCCTCCATGGGTCGAATTCCTCCCAAGAGCTTCATGCCAACTCAAGTTGGGAAGATATTCCCAAGTATGACACTTGTTGTCAGAACCCGTTATTTCTGAAAAATTTAAAATTTTTTTATTCGTAACAATAAATGTTAATTAGGTAGTATTTCTGATATTGTTTTAATTTAAACAACTAACATAAACTGTTTAAAGACTCTGTTTTATTAAAACTTTGATTTCGGTGATTGTAATTAATGACTGTTTTGTTTTGAACCGCAAGGGAAGAGCTAGTCGTAGTTGACTGGCTTACTTAGCTTACGAGCTAATGCATACGTCGTCTTTTGTTTCTCAGGTGCGCCAGTGAAGTAAGGATCACTGTATGTTAAACTTGGTGAGCATCAATACTCCCTATACTTCAAAACTTAATGATCGTCATGATATTTCTTATTCAGCTAGTATCGTCAAGTGTTACGAAGATTTACATTGTCTCAGTTATAATTATGTTTTTATGATTATTATGCTATGTTACTGTTGTAACTAAAAAATGAAACATTTGTGATATCAGAATTTTTGGCTGTAACAGTGTCTTTGCATCATGTGACCTGTTGTCAACTTAATACCGGTGACTACTGTTTTGTTCATGCATTGATAATGCGAGTTGAGAAGGTGACGCCTCTAGCGTTGTTTCAATATAATCCTATGCATCGAAGTCCAATGTCCACTTAGAGTTTAACTTATGTTACTTGACGGTGCCTTGATTTTAACTATCTTTACGATGTAAACCTGTAGATGAAGCTCTATTTCAACATCTTAATAATAGAGGTTTATTTTTCATATTGTTACTGTTAACAATAGTATTGATAGAAATTCTGATGATAGTATATAATGGCAATGTATATATTGTCTTAAAGACTTGGTAACATTTCAAGTATTAAATAACGAGGCATTTTCATTTGAAGGTTGACTACCTTGGTACTTATATGAACATAGAAATGTAATATGCCCATGGCATTAATCTATGGCTTGGTATTAATTTATATATATAATGATTGTGCAATAATCATAATATTCCATACATTGGCAAACTTTATATTCTATATAGTGTTATGGTTGTATTTATCATACTAGGCCATAGAGAAAACTCTAGGGTTGAAGTTGACCAACACCTTGTGTAAAGTGATATGCTAATGACATTAACCTATGCCCTGGTTTCATTGTAAATGTGCATTAACTTGATTTTGTCATAGTCCTAATGTTTTTCCCTTACCATGGATAAGATTTATAACTAAAATATGTTAAAGTATTATCCACCCTATTAAGTTATGGAATAATCCATATGTGATGTTGACTAACTCTTATTTATATCATTGTAGTGATTATACATTCCCAGTGCTTGGGATTCTCGACGATTCAATTGCAAGGCATGCACTATATGCCAAATGATTATATATCATTTGTTATCTTATACGTTTGACTTATATATGACATGATTTGGAATCGGTGTATAATGATTTGGATTGCAATTTGAACTATATAATCTCGACCCATATTACGTTGATGTATTTGTGTGCTACGTGGTTGAATCTCCTCCATGCGATGGGCGATATATAAGCTGCTATCGAAACCCTACAGGTTATTGTAGTTGCCTTCGGGCTCGGGTCCTAAGGATGAAACCCTCCCTGTCTGAGTTTTGTAATGAAGGCACTGTAACAATGTGCAGAGTGTGGTGGTTATGGCCTTGAGGTTCCATTCGGCAATAGGGTATGTCCTCGGCTCTGGTGATAGCGTCTGCTATAGTTTTATTGCTTCGTGGTCTCGTTGCTCATTATAAGTTTAAGTCCCAGCTATTTACAGTTCGTCACTGTGCTGGTGTGGGTATGAGATAGGGTTTCGGTAATGTCTTTAGGTTATGAGAGGGTTGATGCCATTGGGCTTTGGGTTTGCTTCTTGACTGGTTCAATCCCAGCGTGAGGGTTTCGTTGGGAGCTGTTACCTTGTCTCGGCTGTCAAGAATGTTATGATAGTTTCTTTTGCTCACCCATCTGATGAAGATGATGGGGCTTCTCTGTTTGTTCAGCTTGTAGCTACCGATGGTCCACTGTTAACTTCCTCCATGTCTCGGTAAGATAAATCACAGTTCTCTTTTTTGTTTACAGTCTTTATGTTTTATAATCATTAAGTATATTTACGTTTCTAATTCTATTCTCTGCATTCAAAGTGGTGACTAAAACCCTCGGCATTTGTTATTTAACAGGTCACGCGGCTCTTGATGGTGTACAGGACTTTGTCACCCACGCAGGCTCCTCCGGGTAAGCCTGGTTATCCACGGCTGTCTCTTCCTTTGCTGGTTTTAGTGGTTAGGGTTGTGTCTCGGAGGGCAACTCCTGTGTGTTGAGGTCATTATCGACCTGATGTTTGTAGGTGCAGTCATATGTATGAAGTTGTTTTGTTTGAAATGAATTGGGGTTTGAAACCCTGTTAAGTTTATGGAGGGCCATTCACGGCCAAGACTTATGAGGCCAGGGTTTCGGTTGTTGTACTTTGTAATGGCTGAGCATGGGGTTTTTAACCTCGCCATATGATATTTATACTTAATATATACTGGGCCTGGTATGGTCGTGTTTATGTTTTGTTAAATTATTAGAATGTGTTTGGAATGTATGGATAGATGTATTCTTCAGTGCGTGCAATGGATGATAACTCTGTTTATAAATGAAACCCTAAATTATCTCTCTGCGTTTTTATTCTATTGGAAAAGTTAAAATAGAACATGGTGAAAGTTTAGCGACTGTGCCTGTAATAGTTATAATCATAGGGTTGTTTTGGCGAAATGGGGTTCTGTTTTGTGTTCAACCTATATATGTGGAGTTTGTTAACCAGATAGCGACCGGGAATGAATTGTAACAATGTTTATTTTCGATTCTTGTATTGTTATTAAACAACACTGTGAGTAGAATAATATAAACCTAGAACTATGTAATAAGATACCATAAGTCTGTTGTAGAGTTATTGTATGACTACGGCCGTGTAGGTTTTTGAGAAAACTCCAAGAGAGACATGTAAAATGATTAAATATTATTACTGTGTGTAAATTAGGATGGTTTGTAACAGCCAATGATGGTTGCGTTTGTCGACTGTTTCTCTGTTGTATTAATATGTTTGATTTGTTTAAAAACAATTCTGTTATTTCTATTATAATGACATGACTACTGTGTTCTAAAACTAGATAGAAGAAAAATAATAATCTACAGTTACTAGTGTTTGTACTTGACTACGGTGTAAATGTTTAATATGATGTGGAAGCTGGTAACAATGAAATATTATCACAGTTGCCCCTTCAGTTAATCAACAGCTGTCAACATGTTCTGAGTAAGAACAATACCTTAAGATGAGTGTTGTTTATCTGTTAACTCGATAAAAGAATAACATGAAACTAAAGTTAACTGAAATGTGCAATATATATATATATATATATATACAGGTAGCTTACTCTAACAGGAAAATAGCTCGAAGTAAAACTAAGATTTATCTAGGTTTGTTCTTATGATTGTTAATAGCTATAAATCTGGAATATCTACTGTTTAACATTTCTGTCTATTATTTAACAAATAACAGAAATTCTAGAATATGCATAAACATGGTATTGTTAACTGTAACAGTAACAACTAGGTTCTGTATAAGATAAATACTCCATTTAAATACAAATAGAAATTTTTTACAACATCTGCATTCTGAAATTTATACTAAAGAAAGTACAGAGACTGATTTACTGAAGTTGAAAACAGTCAAAACATAGCTGTGCTAGAATATCTCATATGAAACTAAATTAAACCAACAACAGGAAGAGTGACAGAACCTGTAACTATGGTAGACAATAACAGCAATGGGAGGCTGTTCCTCCCTACCAATTCCTGGAGAGTGCCCAGACAGCACTTCTCAGGACCCCCGAGCTTGCTCTGGTCTAACTGGCCGGAATCTAAGTACGGTCAATAATTCCCTCAGCCAAAACAGCTATACTGGAACCAAGTTACTGCAACTTCCTGCTCAAAACACTTCCTTACTATTTTCCCACTTCCTCAATGGGACTCCTGAATAGCATTCACCTGAATGTATTCTCCCTCTAGAACAATTGCTGAACCCCCAGCTCAGTTCATTGAGTAGTATTTAAAAGATTGCCTAGGTCTTAGTTGGGCTAACTGTCATTAATGAGCCACCTGCTCAGATTCCACTTTCTTGGGGAATCATGACCCCAAAATATAGGGAAGTTGCCACCTGCAACTCAGGAAGTGTTTGAGGATGCTGCCACTTGTCTTTTGTCCTTCCACCTAATTCCATCCACCAGTTAGACTAGTAACCTCTTTTAACAGCTCTCCCATGCTGTTGTCTCCATAATTTATTTATTAATAATAATTATTCAGAATTTACATTCCTTTTTTGGAGACTCTGCTGAGTCATCCATTTCTACTTAGCATTAAATTTAACATAATGTTCTCAGGAATATTTAAAAATAATTACATTATTTTAATAAAATTGGGGTATGTGACATACACACCCCCTTAAAATGTAACATCGTCCTCGATGTTACTTATTCTTCTTCTTCAGCTACCTGCTGGAATAGATGGGGATATGCTTCCCGCATCTTACTTTCCAGCTCCCAGGTAGATTCTTCAGGACTAAGGTGCTTCCATTGCACCTTCACTTGTCCAATTATCCGGTTCCGTAGAGTAATTTCCCTCCTCCCGAGGATACAATCCGGTTCTACCAGAACTTCCCCTTCTGGTTCTACCTGTACAATGTTCCAATCAATAACATGAGTAGCATCATGAATATACTTTTTCAAAACAGAGATATGAAAAACATTGTGTACTTTTAAATTTGGCGGTAATGCTAACTGATAAGCAACTTGACCAATTCTGGCTAAAATTTCAAATGGACCACAGTAACGTGGTGCTAATTTTGCACAACTTCCTAATCTTAGGGAGCTTTTCTTTGGTCTTACCTTGATGAACACATGTTCACCTACCTGGAACTCTTTAGGAGTTCTTTTCAAATCTGCTTGACTCTTTTGCCGATCCTCGGCAATCTTCAAGTTTTCCTGCACTTGTTTCACAATCTGTTCCATTTCTTTCAATAAATCAGGTCCTAACACTAATCTATCTACTGGATTACTCCAAGAGATAGGAGTGTTGCATTTTCGTCCATACAAAACCTCAAAAGGACTAAACTTAGCTGATGATTGATAGCTGTTATTGTATGCAAATTCGGCTAAGTGTAAATAATCCTCCCACTTACCTGGTTGATCTTTAACATACATCCTTAACAGATCTTCTAATATTTGATTAACTCTTTCCGTTTGTCCGTCAGTCTGAGGATGGAAAGAGGTGCTGAAATTTAAAGTGGTGTTTAATCCTTTGAACAAGGATCTCCAAAAATTTCCTGTAAATTTAGGATCCCTGTCTGATATAATAACCTTTGGAATACCGTGTAACCGAAAAATCTGTTTTAGAAAGATATCTGCTATGTTTGCAACCTTGTATGTGGTTTTAACAGGAATAAAATGTGCTGATTTACTTAATTTGTCTACCACTACCATAATTGAATCATTCTGATGTTGATTTTTGGGTAAACCCGTAATGAAATCCAGGCTGATTATTTCCCATTTCCAGCTAGGAATAGGTAAAGGTTGCAGCAATCCAGCTGGATGTTGGTGTTCTGTTTTTACTTGTTGGCAGTCCAAACATTTAGCTAAATATTCAGCAGTTTCAGATTTCATGTTAGGCCAAAAATATTCTTTTCTCAACATAGTGATAGTCTTTTGATAGCCAGGGTGCCCGGAGTAAGGGGTTTTATGTATTTCGTCTAAAATTAACAGCTTAACTGTAGGTGCATTAGGGATATACAGCCTGTCTTTAAACAGCAAAAATCCGTTTTCGTTTAAACTATACCCTTTTATCAAACTTTCTGTGGGCTGTTCTTGGGCTGTAATTTGTAAATGTTGATAATTTTCGTCTAATTTTATCCCTTCAGCCAGCTGTTCATTTAAATCAGAGGTATAAGTGCTGCTAGCTGATATAAAATTCAGTTTTGCATTCCTACTCAAGGCATCAGCCACCTTATTCTCCTTCCCTTTTATGTGTTGGATTTCAAAATCGTATTCACTTAGGAATGCCAGCCACCTGGCTTGTCTTGCATTTAGATTTGGCTGGTCTAAAAGGTATTTCAGACCTTTATTATCTGTTAGTAAGGTAAATTTTCTTCCTATTAGGTGGTGTCGCCACATCTTTAAAGCATGAATTACAGCAGCTAATTCTAGGTCATAAGTGGCATAATTCTTTTCATGGATTTTCAGCTTCCTAGATTCGTAAGCAATGACATGTCCTTCTTGAGTCAGCACTCCGCCTAAGCCATCATTACAAGCGTCGGTACAAACTATGAAATCTTTATTTGGGTCCGCTATTCTAAGAATAGGTGCAGTTGTCAATAAAGTCTTAAGTTTCTTGAAACTTTCTTCACATTTCGCATTCCAATCAAACTTCTTGCCTTTCTTCTGCAAAGAAGTGATTGGGTTGGCTATTTTTGAAAAGCCTTCAATAAACCTCCGGTAGTAACCGGTAATTCCCATGAAAGATCTAACGTCCGTCACATCTTTAGGTACTGGCCATTCTTCAATCGCCCGAATCTTTTCGGGATCCACTGAAATCCCTTCCTTAGTGACTACATGTCCTAAGTACTGGATTTCATCTTTGAAGAAGTCACATTTGCTAAATTTCGCAAAAAGTTGTTGTTCTCTTAGTTCTTGTAAAACGATACGTAAGTGTTCCTTGTGCTCCTCCTCGCTCTTAGAATAGACTAAAATGTCGTCGATAAATACAACCACAAATTTATCTAAGTACTTGTGCATTATGTTGTTCATTAAGCACATGAAAACCGCTGGGGCATTAGTAAGTCCAAATGGCATTACGACAAATTCGTAATGTCCATACCTGGTTCTAAAGGCTGTTTTGAAAATGTCTTCTTCTTTAATTCTTACCTGATGATAACCCGATCTCAGATCGATCTTAGAGAATACCGTAGCGCCACGTAGTTGATCAAACAGATCATCAATACGAGGTAACGGATACCTGTTCTTGATCGTCATCTTGTTTAGTTGACGATAATCTATGCAAAGTCGCATAGTTCCGTCCTTCTTCTTAACGAAAATCACTGGTGCTCCCCAAGGGGATACACTGGGTCGGATATAGTTCTTATCTATTAACTCCTTCAACTGAGTTTTCAACTCGTTAAGCTCCAAGATATTCATACGATACGGGGCTTTTGAACTGGGAACAGCACCTGGTACCAGCTCAATGGTAAAGTCAAGCTCTCTCTTGGGAGGCAATTCTGGAATTTCCTCAGGAAAAACGTCAATAAATTCATTGACGACAGGAATGTTCTCTACTGTTTTCTGGTTGTTTTCAGATTTATCTGTCTCGTCTGTAATAGTTACAGCATAGGTCTTGCATCCTTTCCTGACTGCTCTTTTAAGTTGTAATGCAGAAATTTGCCTAACTACTGTTTTCCTAGGAATACCCCTAACAGTTACAGGCTGTCCACTACTGTTTATACACCTAAAAGTTTTGTCAAAACAGTTTAAAACGACCCTATGTTGTTCCAACCAGTCCATTCCGATAAGTATGTCATATGAGCCAAGTGGTAAAACGTTCAGTTTAACTGTAGTTCTAAAATCAGTCATGTTTAAGATGCATTCTTTTACATAGCAGTTTACTTTCTTCTTAGCCCCAGTAGCTAATTGTACAGACCAAGAATTATCAAACCTTTCAACAGTCAAATTACATTTTTCTACCAGCTGAGGTGAAATATAACTAAGACTAGCACCGGGATCTATTAATATAGTAACTGGGGTTTTGTTAATCATACCTCCTACTTCCACCATGGAAGTTTGGTAGTCAGCCTGGCGGTTTTCCAACGCTGCATTGATTCGGGGCATAGTTCCTGCAAAATCTCCAACTGTCATTTCGTCTTGAACAGTATGAATATTGCTGACTTGTTTCTTTCTGTTTGGGCAGACTGAAGCATAATGTGGCCCATTACATTCCCAGCACTTGACAGGTTCTTTTCGCTCAAAATTTTTGATGTAGTTTCCATGGTTATTAGGAGTCTCTTTGCTGTTTTTGTAATTGTTTGAATGGCTGACAGCTCCATTTTTGTTTCCTTGGAAACTTTTACTATTAAAGTGGTTCCCGTTTTTGCCATTCTTGAAATTTTTATGGGGAACAAATTCCTTTTTCTTGTACTCGATCAGATTGCTGTTCTTTTTGGCTTTCCAACTGGCTATCCCTTCTTTCTTTTTATTCTGTTCGTAACAGAAGTTTGCCTTGCGCATAGCTTCTTCCAGTGTTTTGGGGTTGTCATATTCAATTCTGTCCTTGATATGATAAGGCAGGCAACTAAGAAACCGCTGTATTTTTGGTTTCTCTTCGACAAAATACGGTACATAACGCAACAGACTTAAAAATTTACTGTTTAAGTCCTTCATCGTCATAGATCCGAGTTTTAGTTCATAAAATTCTTTAGCCCTTTCTTCATAATACTGCTCGGACAGGAATTTCTTCTTGAAATACCTTTTAAAGGTACTCCAATTAACTTCTCTTTCTTTGATCCCTTTGACCCTTTTCAGGTCTTGCCACCATATGTCCGCCTTTCCCGAGAGGTTGTAGATGGCCATTCTTGCCTTTAGCTGATTTGAGTAGTTATAGATCTGAAAATATTTTCTCATCCCGGATAACCAAGATTCTGCCTCTTCTCCAGTTTCAGTTTCTCCATTGAAAGTTGGGGGCTTTATCTTCTTAAACTCCCCGGAAATCTCTTCATAAGGCCTGTACTTTTTCCTTCGGTTGTGCATCTCAGCTTCACTGCTGTCACTGCTAGTGTGATAACTGGGTTGTCCCTTTCTTTCTTCAGATGAGGAACTGCTGTCAGATTTAGTTGGTTTTGTCCTTTTTGACCCTCTTGGATGATTAACTTCTTCTGAGTCAGCTGGTTTGCTCCTTCCGTCAGTTTGAAATTTTTCTATCAATAGCTGATTTAGCTATTCCTGAGTCTTTAGAATTCTTTCATTATCCTTCTTAACCGTTTCCATTTCTGTCTTTAATCCTCTTATAGTCTGCATCAGTTCAGTGGTGGGAGCAATTTCTTCTTCTGCCTCAAGTTCTTTTGACATCTGTCTTGTCCCAGCATTGGGAGATTCCTCCTCAGCATATTCTCCCAGTTTTTCCATATCTGTCTGAAAAATTCAGAAAAGAGAATTTTTCTGTACTGTACATGAAACCGAAATATATGTTAGTATTTTATAAATAAAACAAAATCTTCTTTTATGATCGCTGTTTGCGGAAGTTTAGTGGAGGCACATCCAGGCCTAGTGTCTGAACCTGGCTCTGATACCACATGTCAGAACCCGTTATTTCTGAAAAATTTAAAATTTTTTTATTCGTAACAATAAATGTTAATTAGGTAGTATTTCTGATATTGTTTTAATTTAAACAACTAACATAAACTGTTTAAAGACTCTGTTTTATTAAAACTTTGATTTCGGTGATTGTAATTAATGACTGTTTTGTTTTGAACCGCAAGGGAAGAGCTAGTCGTAGTTGACTGGCTTACTTAGCTTACGAGCTAATGCATACGTCGTCTTTTGTTTCTCAGGTGCGCCAGTGAAGTAAGGATCACTGTATGTTAAACTTGGTGAGCATCAATACTCCCTATACTTCAAAACTTAATGATCGTCATGATATTTCTTATTCAGCTAGTATCGTCAAGTGTTACGAAGATTTACATTGTCTCAGTTATAATTATGTTTTTATGATTATTATGCTATGTTACTGTTGTAACTAAAAAATGAAACATTTGTGATATCAGAATTTTTGGCTGTAACAGTGTCTTTGCATCATGTGACCTGTTGTCAACTTAATACCGGTGACTACTGTTTTGTTCATGCATTGATAATGCGAGTTGAGAAGGTGACGCCTCTAGCGTTGTTTCAATATAATCCTATGCATCGAAGTCCAATGTCCACTTAGAGTTTAACTTATGTTACTTGACGGTGCCTTGATTTTAACTATCTTTACGATGTAAACCTGTAGATGAAGCTCTATTTCAACATCTTAATAATAGAGGTTTATTTTTCATATTGTTACTGTTAACAATAGTATTGATAGAAATTCTGATGATAGTATATAATGGCAATGTATATATTGTCTTAAAGACTTGGTAACATTTCAAGTATTAAATAACGAGGCATTTTCATTTGAAGGTTGACTACCTTGGTACTTATATGAACATAGAAATGTAATATGCCCATGGCATTAATCTATGGCTTGGTATTAATTTATATATATAATGATTGTGCAATAATCATAATATTCCATACATTGGCAAACTTTATATTCTATATAGTGTTATGGTTGTATTTATCATACTAGGCCATAGAGAAAACTCTAGGGTTGAAGTTGACCAACACCTTGTGTAAAGTGATATGCTAATGACATTAACCTATGCCCTGGTTTCATTGTAAATGTGCATTAACTTGATTTTGTCATAGTCCTAATGTTTTTCCCTTACCATGGATAAGATTTATAACTAAAATATGTTAAAGTATTATCCACCCTATTAAGTTATGGAATAATCCATATGTGATGTTGACTAACTCTTATTTATATCATTGTAGTGATTATACATTCCCAGTGCTTGGGATTCTCGACGATTCAATTGCAAGGCATGCACTATATGCCAAATGATTATATATCATTTGTTATCTTATACGTTTGACTTATATATGACATGATTTGGAATCGGTGTATAATGATTTGGATTGCAATTTGAACTATATAATCTCGACCCATATTACGTTGATGTATTTGTGTGCTACGTGGTTGAATCTCCTCCATGCGATGGGCGATATATAAGCTGCTATCGAAACCCTACAGGTTATTGTAGTTGCCTTCGGGCTCGGGTCCTAAGGATGAAACCCTCCCTGTCTGAGTTTTGTAATGAAGGCACTGTAACAATGTGCAGAGTGTGGTGGTTATGGCCTTGAGGTTCCATTCGGCAATAGGGTATGTCCTCGGCTCTGGTGATAGCGTCTGCTATAGTTTTATTGCTTCGTGGTCTCGTTGCTCATTATAAGTTTAAGTCCCAGCTATTTACAGTTCGTCACTGTGCTGGTGTGGGTATGAGATAGGGTTTCGGTAATGTCTTTAGGTTATGAGAGGGTTGATGCCATTGGGCTTTGGGTTTGCTTCTTGACTGGTTCAATCCCAGCGTGAGGGTTTCGTTGGGAGCTGTTACCTTGTCTCGGCTGTCAAGAATGTTATGATAGTTTCTTTTGCTCACCCATCTGATGAAGATGATGGGGCTTCTCTGTTTGTTCAGCTTGTAGCTACCGATGGTCCACTGTTAACTTCCTCCATGTCTCGGTAAGATAAATCACAGTTCTCTTTTTTGTTTACAGTCTTTATGTTTTATAATCATTAAGTATATTTACGTTTCTAATTCTATTCTCTGCATTCAAAGTGGTGACTAAAACCCTCGGCATTTGTTATTTAATAGGTCACGCGGCTCTTGATGGTGTACAGGACTTTGTCACCCACGCAGGCTCCTCCGGGTAAGCCTGGTTATCCACGGCTGTCTCTTCCTTTACTGGTTTTAGTGGTTAGGGTTGTGTCTCGGAGGGCAACTCCTGTGTGTTGAGGTCATTATCGACCTGATGTTTGTAGGTGCAGTCATATGTATGAAGTTGTTTTGTTTGAAATGAATTGGGGTTTGAAACCCTGTTAAGTTTATGGAGGGCCATTCACGGCCAAGACTTATGAGGCCAGGGTTTCGGTTGTTGTACTTTGTAATGGCTGAGCATGGGGTTTTTAACCTCGCCATATGATATTTATACTTAATATATATTGGGCCTGGTATGGTCGTGTTTATGTTTTGTTAAATTATTAGAATGTGTTTGGAATGTATGGATAGATGTATTCTTCAGTGCGTGCAATGGATGATAACTCTGTTTATAAATGAAACCCTAAATTATCTCTCTGCGTTTTTATTCTATTGGAAAAGTTAAAATAGAACATGGTGAAAGTTTAGCGACTGTGCCTGTAATAGTTATAATCATAGGGTTGTTCTGGCGAAATGGGGTTCTGTTTTGTGTTCAACCTATATATGTGGAGTTTGTTAACCAGATAGCGACCGGGAATGAATTGTAACAATGTTTATTTTCGATTCTTGTATTGTTATTAAACAACACTGTGAGTAGAATAATATAAACCTAGAACTATGTAATAAGATACCATAAGTCTGTTGTAGAGTTATTGTATGACTACGGCCGTGTAGGTTTTTGAGAAAACTCCAAGAGAGACATGTAAAATGATTAAATATTATTACTGTGTGTAAATTAGGATGGTTTGTAACAGCCAATGATGGTTGCGTTCGTCGACTGTTTCTCTGTTGTATTAATATGTTTGATTTGTTTAAAAACAATTCTGTTATTTCTATTATAATGACATGACTACTGTGTTCTAAAACTAGATAGAAGAAAAATAATAATCTACAGTTACTAGTGTTTGTACTTGACTACGGTGTAAATGTTTAATATGATGTGGAAGCTGGTAACAATGAAATATTATCACAGTTGCCCCTTCAGTTAATCAACAGCTGTCAACATGTTCTGAGTAAGAACAATACCTTAAGATGAGTGTTGTTTATCTGTTAACTCGATAAAAGAATAACATGAAACTAAAGTTAACTGAAATGTGCAATATATATATATATATATATATATATATACAGGTAGCTTACTCTAACAGGAAAATAGCTCGAAGTAAAACTAAGATTTATCTAGGTTTGTTCTTATGATTGTTAATAGCTATAAATCTGGAATATCTACTGTTTAACATTTCTGTCTATTATTTAACAAATAACAGAAATTCTAGAATATGCATAAACATGGTATTGTTAACTGTAACAGTAACAACTAGGTTCTGTATAAGATAAATACTCCATTTAAATACAAATAGAAATTTTCTACAACATCTGCATTCTGAAATTTATACTAAAGAAAGTACAGAGACTGATTTACTGAAGTTGAAAACAGTCAAAACATAGCTGTGCTAGAATATCTCATATGAAACTAAATTAAACCAACAACAGGAAGAGTGACAGAACCTGTAACTATGGTAGACAATAACAGCAATGGGAGGCTGTTCCTCCCTACCAATTCCTGGAGAGTGCCCAGACAGCACTTCTCAGGACCCCCGAGCTTGCTCTGGTCTAACTGGCCGGAATCTAAGTACGGTCAATAATTCCCTCAGCCAAAACAGCTATACTGGAACCAAGTTACTGCAACTTCCTGCTCAAAACACTTCCTTACTATTTTCCCACTTCCTCAATGGGACTCCTGAATAGCATTCACCTGAATGTATTCTCCCTCTAGAACAATTGCTGAACCCCCAGCTCAGTTCATTGAGTAGTATTTAAAAGATTGCCTAGGTCTTAGTTGGGCTAACTGTCATTAATGAGCCAGCTGCTCAGATTCCACTTTCTTGGGGAATCATGACCCCAAAATATAGGGAAGTTGCCACCTGCAACTCAGGAAGTGTTTGAGGATGCTGCCACTTGTCTTTTGTCCTTCCACCTAATTCCATCCACCAGTTAGACCAGTAACCTCTTTTAACAGCTCTCCCATGCTGTTGTCTCCATAATTTATTTATTAATAATAATTATTCAGAATTTACATTCCTTTTTTGGAGACTCTGCTGAGTCATCCATTTCTACTTAGCATTAAATTTAACATAATGTTCTCAGGAATATTTAAAAATAATTACATTATTTTAATAAAATTGGGGTATGTGACACTTGTCCTTCCAATTCTAGCCCTTTCCTTCTCCAAATTCGAATTGGTGTCTCTTTGGCTGCCCTAACTCACTTGAGCGCCCTCTTGGAGGCTATTTTTAGCCCTGACATGTCATATATGTCAGATGTCAGCCTTTAGGTCTGATTTGTGTCATAGGTGTCATAGAATCTTCATCATTGTTGTCATAGAGCTAGGGAATCTAGTCCAAGTGTCTCACTAGCTCAGAAATGCCTCTTCTTCTTCCGTGGGAGTTACTCTTCCACTCCAATTCGACCTTAATTGATTCATGCCAAGTATATTGACCTTCCAACTCATCCCAAGAACCTTGGGCTTCTTATGGATTCGAAATGACAAGAGGAGGATGCCATGTGACATAGAAAATCTAACTTGTGTGGGTCCCACATCCTCCATGTGTCTTCATGATTAATTGCCACTTTGATTTTCCCTTGTATTTATTATTTATTTAGCTCCTTTATTAAATATTTATGCCATTCTAATGTTCAAACATCATTTATTATCCCCCTTATTTCAAATCCCAAAGCTTCCACCCCCAACCTAGGGAACTAGTAATTTTCCTCCATGGCAGTTCATTTGGATGGGTATATTACAACTTTGAATTGGGAATTTCTCTTAATGTGGCCCACCTTGTCCACTTGGACCTAATTTCACATTATTACTAACTTGGACTTCATTCTTGGCATTTATTTGACCCTTAGCATCAATTTGACAAACTCTCATGAGTATGGCCAAGGGGCTTAGGCCATTGTGACCCAATGCAAAATTTTGGGACATGACAAGCTTAGGCATATAGATCTTCTTCACATAGCGGGGGACTCGATGGTTATCATAAATAGGGCTAGAGGTACTGGATCTATACACATTCTTGCTCTTACTCCATGGATGGATCAAGTTCGACATCTCCTGAATGATATACATAGGATCCATTTTTCACACATCTACCATGCATACAACCCACAAGCAGATGCTCTCTCTCAACGGGGTCTATTGGCGATGGAGGGTTATATTTTTTTTTTAATTTTGGGCTGAAAATAGGTTGCAGGACACGGGGTCCGTTGTGATTTATAATTCTTAGACTTTTTTGACTTCAAACTTAGTTTATTTTTTGATAATTTTTGTATATATTTACAGACTACTTTTGATCCGCTACTGCGGATCTACTCGAGACTTTTTCTCCAATTTTGTTTTTCTACCATTCTAATGCCACTCTTACTGGTTGGTGGGTATCTGGTCAAATGGTTTTGTTTGAGATGCTTGTTTACTCGGATATTATGAGGGCTAGGGCAAATGGTTTTGTTTAAGATGCTTGTTTACTCCTTGGATATTATGAGGGCTAGATTTGATTTGCTCTAGTTGTTTGTGTGGTAGTATTTTCTCATGTATCTTGGACAATTGGGACACTTGGGAGTTTGGATATTACTTTGTATCTTTTTATATACTTTTAATTGAAGTATATAATTTTAATCAATTATATTGTGAAGTCACAGAATCACTTAGAGTGCTATAACATCTCTATCCTTTTAAACCATTTACTTTATAGCATTAATGCGGCTAACATCCACTAGCTTCGTTTGTTTATATATATCCCCTCATCTTTCCAAGGAAAATATCCCCTCATCTTCCTCTTTTCAAAGAGAGTTGTCATCGAAAATCATTCTCTAACTATTTGTTAAAAAACCCTAATTTCATTTCGTATGGCCGTGTTTTACAGGTGCTTCGCTTCATGCTTGGGGTCTCAGCTTCAGCCCCTGGCAGTGGCTGCTGCAGAGCTATCTACGTCACTTCCCCGGACTAGTTTGTTAACACTATACCGGCTTTCTACAACTATTGCTGGTAATGGCAAGCCCACAGGCTGCCCAGATGCAGAGAACACATGCCCCGTTTCAAAGTTCTTACTCGATGAATGTGGTCTGTGCCAGTCTGAGCTCTCAGCTATCTTTAAAAGAAGGCCATCCTTGGTTGCCACGAGATCCACTCATAGAGCCCAACAAGTGGTTCAGTCATTGAGAGATTCAGGATTCACAGAAAATCAGGTAAGGAAGACTATTACCAGAAACCCATCTATTCTTGCTCTCATCGCTGATCGGCACATTAAACCCAAGATTGATTTCATGAAAACATTAGGTCTCACTGTGCAAGACTTCGGAACTGTCATATCCGCTGCACCCAGGTTGCTTGACAGCAGCCTAGATAAAACTCTGTCCCCCAACGTCCAGTATCTTCAAAACCTGTTAGGATCAGAGGTTAATGTCTCCCATGTTTTCAAAGGGGCACCTCATATTCTAATTAAAAGAAACGGTCCTGAATTTTGGGAAAAGAAATTGAAGCATTTGGCAAGTTTTGGCCTCCTTGAAGATGAGATCAAGGGACTTGTTAAGATGTGCCCACTTATACTAAATGCTTCCATAGATAAGGTGCAGAAGAACATGGAATTTTTCATGCATACTGTAGGGCTTCCTTCAAAGTATTTTTTGTCACAACCTCGGTTAGTGGCTAATTACAGCTTGGAGCGTAGGATTAAGCTTCGCCACAAGGTGTTGAGTGCCGTTAGTGCAATGCAACCTTCCGAGCGTCCTCCTAGTCTCATTACTGCGGTTGACTTAAATGAGCGGGAATTCCTCGAAAAATATGTCCAGCGCAGTCCTCATGCCACAAAGTTGCTTGAAATTTACAATGGCAAGCCTGCCCTCTTCTAAAAGACTAGATATTCGGCTTTCTGGTTTGGTCAGGGTTAGATTGTATTGCATTACACTTATTGATTGAAAGGTATTCAAGTACGTCAACCAAGGGATCATTAATCTGTTATGACCCATATGACCCAGAGCCAAGCTATCTTGTTTTGGCCAGTTTATTGTTTCATCACAATCAAACTATTGAAGGATACTCGGTTGTAATACGTTCACGAAGAAATGCCTCTTGGAATGTATCGGGTAACGCATTTTTGAAATATGAAAAAAGAAACTCTTATCACCAGAGAATTTTTTGTTTGCTATTAATTTTGTAGCGATTATGCATTGCTCCTCCCAATGTGAAATTATCTCTTTGTTTGAATCACGTTTAACTTGTAATCTCATAGGAAAATGTAGGGACTTTTTAAATTTTTACGCCCTTCACAATGGTATGATTTGTTTGTTTGCCCATCTGCTACATCTCTAAACCTTAACTGGAGTCGAAACGTGTCTTAAATCCAAGTTAAACATTGGACACTAGTTTGCCTCAGCTATCCTGAGTTGAATTTGAGCAAGACTTCCATGCACACTTTTTCTTCTTTGTGCTTTGTCAAGGGTCTCTGTTTCTTTGATTGGGAAAAAATTTGTGGCAAAGACTTTTATTACTGTTATCTGAATGTTGCATTACTAAGAAAACATTTGTTTTGTTACAGCTATAGCAAATACATTTTTGTTACGGTTAGTTAACAAAGATTTATGTTAGTCAGTTGTACTTTCTGAATTTTTTTCAATAATCCCACATGTGAAAGAGATAATGAAGCAAAAATGGGAATTCTTATTATATAAAAGCTCTTAAGCATTAGACTAAGGATGTATAGGTCAATGCTTTCATGGGAGTCTGAGATGGGCGTGAGTTAGTGACCATACCTTTTTAAAAAATGTTCTCCTGTTTTATCTACAATTGAAGAGTCTATTTTATCAATAATGATTGTTGAAGATTTCTAAAACCTTGTTTCCCAATCTCTACGATAGCTGGTGCAAAACTCTAAATTATTGTTTGCACAGTTAATGATAGCTGGTGCACTACTCTAAATTATTGTTTGCACAGTTAAATTATTGCTGTCCTAGCTGAATCTACTGTGATTACAGTTAAATCTATTGCGACCATCATAATGCTGTTGTTATTTTAAGTATATTTTCTGTATTAGAGATGAAACTGATGTTTTGGAGAAACAGTCATCTATTGCGACCATCATAATGCTGTTGTTATTTTAAGTGTATTTTCTGTATTAGAGATGAAACTGTTGTTTTGGAGAAACGGTCTGCTTTTGATAAACTTGGTTGGGGAGCCCGGCCTGGCTTTTACAGTGATATGAATTTGCAGGTTAGCACAGTATTTGGGCTTATAACATACAGTAACACATCCATACCATATCTATGAAGTAGACTCCGTGGGTACATCCAGCACAAATCATCTACTTTGATGGTCAGATGCAGTAACTCAGATCACTGAACCAGAGACACATCCCATGTGCCTGATATATCTGGTCATGGGGTGCAGAATGCGGTTGTAAATATTAGGACTGCATTAGCATTAACAATGACAGATGGCTGAGACTAAACCTAGACAAGTGTTAACCAAAGTGAGTGTCTTTATGAGATTTATTCAACTACCATTGCCACATTAGTTAAATATAACCAGATGGTCACATCCTACATATCATTTAGCAACTTTTCTGCTAACAATGTTTACTCTATAGTTGATAGCAAGACTAGCATAGAAATATGGAGAAGGAAATAGAGCCGTAAACCAAGTTATGGTAACACCAAAATTGTAAACTAATGTGTGATAACATAAAAATATTTAAGTACCTAGTCCTCTAACAACTTCTAGCTCACGATAGCTTCTCTCAATTAAAAGAGTGTTGCTTGTTTTATATATTTCTAAAGTGACCATTTTTGGTTTTAATATGTCAGTTGTAAATTATAATTTCTTCTTTGAATAAGAGAAAAATTATAATGCAAGAAAAAACCCTTTCATTTTACTTGGTACAAAATATTTGTAGAAAATTAAGAAAATCTTTGAATTACCTTGAAGTCAACCTTCCTATAAAGTGGTCCCAAAAACTCGTGTTGTTAGGTAATGCTCTTATTCATACACTCTAAAGTGGTCCCAAAGACTGGTGTTGTTAGGCAATGCTCTTATTCATACACTCTGTTGGCTTAATGCTCGCTGTCTATGTTGGGTTTTACATGGGTAGGCATTATAAAGTGATCACATAATTACTCCATAGCTCATTGATGAACCCCATTAGAATATAGAGATAACAAAAGAAGTGCCATATTTAGTAAGTGCTCGTAGGCTTTAACACTTATATGAGAGTAATTGTTCATGAGACGATGACACAAATGAATATTTAATGATGTATTTATATCACTCAAGTAGGTAGGGTGCTTCCCCAAAGGAGAGGGGTCATGGATCTACATTAATGACTAGGTCATCCTTAACCATAAACCTAGTTTATAATAAAATATTGAGTGAATGACAAGTTGACCTTAACCAAACCTTAGAAACCAAAAAAAGACTAAAATATGGCCTTAACCATGTTTACAACTATGCTAAATATGAATGGGCCATGGCGACATCTATAGATTACACGAGTATTCCAACACTTCCCCTTAATCTAAACAAGAGCCCAAATAGAGAAGATGCGACCTCCCTTGAACACCATATTTCCCACACCAATATGATGTGTTGGTAGAGCATCCAAGATAGGCCAACATCAAAGAGAGAAATATCCACTGCAACAAACTGAGGCAAACCGAGGCTTATAAGTAGAAGACTCTATAAGAACTAAGACACATGATCATGTGCATTAGTGAGAAGGAATCCTGTCAAGGGTGAGAAAGCACGGAGCTCCCTACATTGAGAAGTGTTCATAGACCCACCAATGTCACTATGAACCAATTGTTTAGATGTAGAATTGCAATACATTGAAACATATGAATATGTAAATTGCATTATGAATAATTCTAGTGGTATTATCTAGAAGATCCATGTCACAAACTGTTTTTTGCAAGTTCTTCAATACTTTGAATACAAGTCAAGCAAGACCTAATGATAAAATTCTTTATATGACAATGGTTGCATATAGAGTTTTTCTATATTAGATCTGCACAAATGCATTTGAGATGGGTTTATAGATACCAGAGCAAATACCATTGAGAGATCCGAATTGCATATGGTGAGTCTATGGATACCTAACTTGAATATAGCTCATTCAAATACTTTAAGAGATTGAGTTTATGGATACCTAGCTCAAATATATGTTGGCCTTGAACAAGATACATAAGTGAATGGGCTTACAGATACATAGTTGAATACAAACATGGCCAAAGATGAAAAAAGATCACACCCTCATGTTCAATATCTTGCCCTTAATATGGAAGGCATCATGAAAAAACATATATCACAAGGTAGATCCCTCCTAAAGACAAAGCAAGAGCCAAAGACTACTACTACGATTAATCAATTAAGAAGAGCAATGTGCATTGCAGAATTGAATAGTTGATAGGATAAATGGATATGAAGTCCACAAAACCTTTGCTCAAATGTCAACATGCCAATCATTAATCCAACCACAACAAATCCTAGTAGTTGGCACTAATTCTAAGATTTTGCCTTATCTGCCTCTTCTCCAATGATTCATAAGTGTTGCTGCCATGTCAATGCATAGATGAATTCCTCTGATCAAAATGGTTAGGGTGCCAATGCGATCAAGATGTTGATGGTAAAGGATTATGTTCTTGTTGAACAAAAGGTTTAGGATGTGATTTTTGCCCCATAAAGAGTGTAGGCTTTGATTCCTACTCAACAATAGTACATTTATCAGAGGTGACACAATCAAACTCTAGCATTAGTGATTGAAGGATTAAAATGACTCGCATCTTGCAATCAAGTCTCATATCCAAGGCCTATTCTCATCCATCTCATCACAAGGTCAATAGGAGTAATAATACCAATCTCACTACCAATATATCCCATGCATAGCATTAAAGTATCAAAAGAAGAGGAAGGAAGGCCCTGTGATACACATTGAATATCCTCTTGTAACATATCTATCGTTCATCGTATTTCACTAATGTCAAGAGAGGAAACATCAAGTGTGCACATTAATGTAACAATATAAATTTGCAATGAACTAATGCAATCCTTGGACCTACCTTTAACACAACTTAGTTCACTTACTCTTCATACCAAGTTTGATTGAGGTGTTGCAAGTCTTGAATGCATTTTTCCTTCTCTTCCTCTCTTCCAACTGACCTTGAAGCTTAGAAACAAGGTCCTATGAAAACTTGATGGTGGCATGAAGTTGAAATGTATTCCCATGTAATGAATTTTTTTGACGAATTCAATTTTGAAGCAGTTCTACCAAAGATGTCCAAATTGCCTCACAAACTCTCAAAGTTTAATTAAAGTGCAAAACACTTGATTTTTCCAACAACTATTTAAAAGGTTGAGCAATTTTTCCCTAGTGAAAGGGAATGGAACCTTCCTCTCCCACTTGCATGCGCCACAATGTTATCAGTTCAACTGTTGGAAGCATTAGATATAACTAGGAAATGCAATATAATGACATGCGCTTGTGGATGTCAACACAAATAAACAGATCCAGTCATCAAATACTTGACCAAACTGCCAAATAGAACACTCTTTAACTATGGGCATGTAGATATGGTAATAGATTGCAGCTAAATTTGCTCATTCAACATGCTCTAACCTTCACCTTAGTCTCTCTATCAACAAACAAGCCATATGTGATTAGCTTCAACCACAATAAAAAAACACATGGCTTTAGCTATCAGTCAACTACACATAGGTTCAATATGCTAGTGATCAATCCTATCAAAACCTGAATTGATAACATGGATAAAAAATCCCCCATGAGTCGATATCACTTTCTATGTTCATTAGCAATTTACATGCATTGATTTTCAAACTCACAGTGATGACCATTTGTATAATCTAAAGTACCCTTTAATGTGATTCCCATACTTTGGAGATAACAAAGAACACCACAAACTTGAAAAACACCTTTAAATGTTAAGTTTAGAGATGGTTGAATGTTTGGTATTGATGCAAAAATGATCACAAAATTTGCACGGACATAAGAAAGTGCCAAGATATGTTGATTTTGTGCACCAAATAGATTATGTACTCGCTTTAGAATGAGAACAAAGCTTTAGATGTTGTTTTCCTTCTTGTTCTTCTTTTAGAGAGACACAACAAGCTCCCACGGTTTGATATGAAGGTATCATAAACAATGTGTGCTCTTTCACTAAATTTTATCCAAACTGCGAGACTATTTGCTTATGCAAAAATCACCTTATCAATCTTCACATGATCTATTGAATACAATTCAAGGAGATAGAGGTATGATTTTGCAAATAGGAGGTGCCTCAGCACAATGAATGATGTTGATTTTACTAGACTGCCCTAAACCATACAAAGAGACAATCCTGAAGTTTTATTTGTATACAACCACCTTCATACACCTTCACATTCATGAGATTGTTCCATAGCATATCACATCTTTGTATGTGTGTACTTCATAAATTAATCCAATAAGATCGACAATGAAGCAATGCCACATAATCTCCCTTGAGTGCTTCAAACACAATTATGAGAATTAATTTTCAATCCTTACACAACGTAGTTATGATATCTTCAAAATAGATTACTAATATCATTATTATTATTACAATGTTGAATTTCACATAGATGGACATTATAAAATACATCACATAATCACTTCATAACTTTGTTGATGAACCCATTCAAAGATAGAGACAATAAAAGAAGGGCATATTTGATAACTCTTTGCAGGCTTTAACACTTGACATGAGAGAAATAGCTCACGAGATGATGATACAAATGAATCTTGAGTGGTCTATTTATACCAATCATGTAGGTAGGGTGCTTCCTCAAAGGAGGGGTTATGGGTCGGTCCATAATAATACTAGGTTATCCTTAACCATAAGCCTAGTTTATAATAAAATATACATGTTTGAATTGGTCAACCTTATCCAAACCCTAGAAACACAAAAAATGAATAAAATATGTCCTTAGACATGATTACAACTGTGTTAATGATGAATGGGACATGGTTATGTGTACATATTACATAAGTATTTGAATAGTCTAGGGATATCACAACATGCCATTTAGCATCAGTATTAAACCTCTTCACAAATTTGCCTCAAAAACTGTTGAAAACAAACTATGGACTATAACAACCTTTGATTTATCCTTATGGATACATTTATCTCCACATAATTTTGAAAGCTCAAATACTAAAACAATAAAAAATCAATAATGAAAGTGGTAAGATAATTTGTAAATCAAATATTGGAAGTTGGACTCCATTTCTCATTAATGAAATTGACCATTGTTAGTGGATCATTAGTCACCTTAGATGCCAAAATGATTAATAATAATAGAACATGAACCATGCATTGGAAAATAAAAATATTATCATATGCTATGTTTAGAAAATAAAGCTACAAATGCTCTTGATGTATGATGCTAGAGCCTTTGGTTGTTTATGTAAGCCCACCTCTTTGATATACATAGTTGACCACATTAAAGGAGTAACCATTGAGGGAGTCAACTATTGGGAGTGGACTCAATTGGCATATGGAGTAATGAGATCCATGTTTTATGAAGTATGAGGTGCGGATCCATACATTGGGATTTTTTGCTATGGAGTAACACACACACACATGTGATCTTTGATTGTTCTATCACATATCATATCATGGATTTTCTCAATTTGCTTAAGTGGTTACAATGTTTGTTGACACCACTATTGATATTGAAATCTTTGTTTTCTACTTCTATTGTTTAAATCACTATTCCAACATGGTCTTAGAGAAAAATGCGGAGGGTTCCATCATAGCTCGTGGTTTGATGGGTTGCTAAGAATTTGTTTATGGAGCTTGGAAGTATGCTGAATTGATGAATTCAGCCATCATATCCTAAAATTTGCGTGATATGAAGTAGTCACTGATCTGGGCGAGTCGACTTCTATGGGCATCAAATGGATTTGACCGTTGTGTGCCCTAGTTGATGAGATCTGGAAATTTCTTGGGTGTTATTTTGACAGAGTTGTGAATCTTTGCTAGATGTGAAGATTGGTTATTGATTGAATCTTGAATCTATTGTGGTCACTTGGATAAAGGTTCGACTGCATATTAGATTGGTTGGCTGAGATTTCAACCTAGGGTATTCGTCGACTAAGTATCAACTGGAAATCATTTGAAGTAGCGCTCTCTACGTGAGCATGTTGAATGCTAGCTTAATTTATTGAATATTGACGAATGGGTGTCATTTTTCAACAGGATCATCGAAAGGACATTAATTGGCTCTTTGCCTTTTTTAGAAGTTGATTAATCTTGTGACTTAGATTCCCTTACCTAACTTATATCAACTATAGTAGAATGTGTCGACTTATGAAAGATATTGACTAAACCATCGACTATTGGTCAACAGATCTTGGACGTAACTTGAAGGATACAATGATGGGGTATATACCCTGTGTATATCCTTATGGATACCTGAGATAGCTTGCAAATATGGTCGATAGAGGGTTATAGATTGAACAAAGTATTCTCGACTTCAATGTTGAGTATCGACTAGAGGAATTCAAAGATTGCACTCATACAAATATTAATGGTTTGAAGGAGAAGATTTGTGGGCTAGAGGTAGCTAATACCCAACTAGCGAATGAGCTTGCCCACTTGTAGGCCTATGTTGATGAGCTTCATGAAGAAGATATTATTTTCCAAGCAAATAATTTCCAGTTATTTGATGAATACCAAGAATGGAAAGAAGAATATAATTATTTATTATTAGAGGTGACTAAAACGGACGGGGCAATTCAAGATTTGAAGGATTGCAGACAAGGTCATGAGAATGAGGTCAGTTGACTAAGGATTGTTGTGAAGAAGTTTGATGTTGAGAATCTTGATAGTGTCTCTCAGACTACTTCCCTTGGTGTTGCATTTGATGATATTGTTAATATCCTTGATTGTAAGGATGATATCAATGGCATGGATCCTCCTCATTCCTTGATAGCTACTACTAATGATAGTTCTCCTAAATTTGAGAAACAAACCATTGGTATTGGGACCCAACTATTAAGCAAGATGGGCTATATTAGAGGTGGACTTGGCAAGATAGGATAGGGTTTAATTTTTCTATTAATTATTCCTAAGTGGAGAAAGCGTAGAGAAGGTCTTGGATATGATAGTTTCTCATTACTTGACAAGAGTGACTACATCAAATCTTGTTTTATTTGTTGTAGGTGGATATCGTTTGACTAAATTTCCAGAAGAACAACTCACTCTTGATGACTCTAATGAGTTGACCAAAATTTTGGTTGAAAATACTATGCCAAAATCTGAAAATGTTGTTGATGTGTAAGGGTGTTTTATACCATTGATTAAATCAAGACTTGATCTTGCACATTATGTTCAATTAGAACAAGAATCTTCACCATATTGACATCCTCATCATAAGGATAAAAAAAAATGGTCCCAGAAATCAATATTCTTGGACACGTGGCAATTTCTTTTATTGCTCTCTATAGAAATACATGAAAAAGAACTTTGGACTAGCGTCGATTACCAAGATTGATTGTGGTTGGACTGATGAGTGGTTGTGGCAACATTTGAAAAGGTGTTTGAGGACTTCTTACAGATGTATATCATCAATTGTACATTAGTACAATACTCCTCTTTTCTATCATTGATCCATCAGAGTGGTGTATTGATGATTGACCAAAAATACTAGTCGACTAAGTTTCAATTGCAAATGATGTTTTGCTTGCATACTTGTTATACGTTTGTTTGACACTTATACTAATATTTGACTATTGTATTGATCCCTCAATTTTGTTTAAGGTGGGGAGAATTCTTGATTTCATGTTTATTGATGAATGTCTTGAGTTATCTCATTGACTTAAGTTCGATTGGGTTGTTATTGGGTTTGTTGAGGCTGATTTTACATGTTGTTACACATGAATGATTAAAATCTAGTGCTGAAACTAGTATGCATATGTTGATTGGGTTATTCATGGATTGTTGGATATGTAGATTGAGTATTGTTGTGTGTTGAAATGGGTACCCATTTGACGCTTAACTTGATAAAGTATGTTTAATGGATAAATATTGATTATTTTTCTACACTATTGGCTAGTTAACTTCTCGATTGGATCCGTGTCTTGTTTTTCTAGTCAATTCATCAATTGAGACTATTTAGATAGTAGATTGGGAAAGTTGTCTTCTCAATTGGATGTATGTGTCTTGTTTGTCTAATCAATTCATCAATTGAGACTATTTGGACAATAGATTGAACTTTTCAACTCATACACTGGATCTACGTGTCTTGTTTGTTTAGTCAACTCATCAATTGAGACTATTTGGAAAACAAATTGGCTAATCGAATCCCTGACTTGAACTATGTGTCTCGTTTGTCTAGTCAAATGATTGACTAGGACTATTTGGACAACAATTATGGAAACTTTGATTTTGGTTTTGCATATGCTCTTGATTATTAGCATGATGCACATTTATTTCACTGATCACTGAGTAGATCAGGTGAAGGAACTTATTGGTGACAGTTGTTCGAACAACTTCTTAGGAGTGTCATTGTACCTTGATTGATCAATCTAATGATGGTAGTGCTATTTAGTCTACCCTTGTCTATTAGCATATTGGAGTTTATAGTGTTTCATTGTACCAAATTGGATATGTTATTTCATGGTTAACTTTTGAAGTTGATATCAAATTAAGGGGGAATGTTATATAATTGATCTTTCCTTCAAGTCGAGCTTAAGAGGGGATGTTGGGACCTTTGGTTTTTTATGTAAACTCACCTATTTTACATATGTAATCAACTACATTTAGAGGGTTGACTGCTGAGAGTGGACCAAATTGACATATTGAGTTACTAGATCCACATTTTATGAAGTATGGAGTGTGGATCCATAAATTGGGGGTTTCAATTATGAACCTAAACCTATATATAGATGATATTTGATCGGTCCATTACATACCATATCATACAACTCTACTTAATGTGCTTAAGTGCTTACAATGTCTCTGACACCTCCATTGATCTTGGCATCTCAGTTTTCCACTTCTACTATTTAATTGCCTATTCCAACATATGAAACTTTTATTATTCTGGTACAACGAAAGAATGACACATCATAATTTCACATATTAAGGATTTGTAAGAAGAGATTTTTTTATGGGACATAATGTTTTTATATAATAGAAAAGAGATAAAAATGATATTAAAAATGATATGTTATGTTGAAATCCCTTAAATTAAAACAACAAAAAATTTAAATAAGAAATGTTGGTTGAACAACATATTCTAAGGGGTTAGAAATTGCAGAAATCCCTTTACCATTTCTATTATAGGAAAAAAATAACACTCAACCAATAAATATGATTGGATTAATTTCAGACTTGGGATCAATATAACCCCATATCCGCCACGAGAGGATGTAGATGTTCTGTGTCAAAATTGTGTTTACCATGGAATCACATCTACTTAAACACACAAGGATAAGAACCTATTCTTGATTGGGTCAGGTGAATTATTTGAAGTTAACCATATACTTTTGGAAAATAAATTGACCTAAATGCAATATGAATTAATTTGAGTTCAAATGGAAAAATCATATAGAACTAGACTAAGATGGCATAGGAATCACACACCTTAAAGTAATGTGAAAAAATATGGAAATAATTGTCATAGCGAATCACGAGGCTAACATTCATACTCGATAATAGGGAATATAGAATAAGTTCAAACTTGAATCAAATTTGAACCTTTCTAGGACCTAAAGCTAGACATGCATAAATTGAGCTTTATATAGAGTGAGGACATTTATGGCTATAATAAAGAAAGGATAAAATGGACAAGAATTGTTTTCTTAAATTTAACAAAATTTCTAAGGACAAACATTATGCATAGGGATTACCCTCATCTTTTTGTTTAGATACCACTTCGATACAAATTGTACTGAAGGGGAGTTGTATGTAACTACCACTATTAAGTGCCTAGACAAATTCATCCACATTTAGATGTGTATCTTACTTTGATGATTTGTTGAGTCCTTATGACTTCTAAGACACTAACACCATATAAATTCATGGTTCTATCTCTCTCTCCCTCTCCCTCTCTACAATAATTGGAAGAAACAATGTTGAATGTGGGCATGGTCAAATATCCAATATCTATCATGTGCCTAGCTTGAGCACAAACTTGTTGTCGGTTGCTCAACTTACAAATACCGACAAGACTATTGGATTTTGGTCATATCACTTCACCATGAAGGATCCGAGGTTTGGGGTAGTGTCTATTGATTTAGGATATTTAGATCCCAAAAATGGGACTATACAAGTCCTATGATTCTCCTAGGAATGATTTCCGACTGACTATACCAACTGCACTCATTTCCCAGACCAATGACAAAATTTGAATCGGCATGAACAACGTAGACACTTGAACTTCCAAAGTTTGAAGATGATGGTAGAAAAGAATATTGTTACTTGTCTCCCAAAGATTGTTCCACCTAATGGAGTTTGCACAGGATGTGTGCTTGGAAAGTATCATCAGGAACCCTTCAATTCTGAGAAATATTGGTGAGGACATGACTGAATGGAACTTCTTCACTGTGATATATGTTGCTTGAGAGAATCCTCATTAGAAGCTGTGAAGTATATTTTAACCATAGTTAATGATTTCTCTAGATTCACATGGGTCTATTTCTTGAAAAATAAAAGTCAAGTCTTTGAAAGATTCAAGGAATTCATGGAACTGGCTGAGAAGCAATGTGGTCGACTTATCAAGTGATTGAGATCAAACAATGGTGGAAAATATGTAAGTCAATAGTTTGAAGAATATTTATTTCAAAATAGTATTTCTTGATAGATATTTTCCCTTCACACCCCTCAGTAGAATGGAGTCGCATAGAGGAAGAATGGGACTTTGGAAGAAATGGCTCGGTGCCTACTGCATGCCAAAGATCTTCCGACTAAATTTTTGGAAAAAGATGTTTGCTACTCAAACTATATCTTGAACCTTGTTCCAACTAGAGCTCTTAGTCATATGAATCCATTCAAGAAGTGATGAGGAAGAAAATTTTCTATCAAACACCTTAGAAACTTTGGATGTGTTGCTTGGACACATATTAGTGATAACTACAGAAAGAAATTGGATGCAATGAGTCATGCTTGCATCATGATGACCTATTCTGATGAATCAAAATCCTATTGACTATTTGATCCTATCAAACAACATATTATCTTGAATGAAAATGTGAGAATATTTCATGTACGAAGTTGTTGAACTCTTCCTCTGGTCTATTGCACAATGATCCCTTTGATATTTTTGAAGAATCAAGATCGATTGTACCTTCCTTTGAAGTTTCAAATAGATAGTCGAGTCTTTCTCCTAAGTTGATTGGTAGTCAATCTACATTGACTGCGAATGTCAACACACCTACTCATCCAACTAATAATAACTAGGTCGATTCACTGCCGACTTGCTTACCTCGATGGGATGCTAAAACTATTGAAGCTGTTAGATATGATGCTGGTGATGTTAGTATTGGTTGGTAGACTCGCAATCAGACACAACATGGTAGTGTTGCATGGATCATGCACGTGTTCCTAAAACCTTTGATCTTGATATTTATGTTGATGCTTAGGGAGTGCATGAATGGGAGAATGCTATGTCTACTAAAATTGATTGTTTAGTGAATAATCACACTTGGGAATTGGTTCCTCAACCATAAGAAAATAATATTGTGAAGTGTTGATGGGTCTATAAGACCAAATTTACCATCGATGGCATTGATGAACGTCACAAGGACTGACTGTAACCAAGGGATTTTCTCAGCAAGAAAGCATCGACTACATTGAAACCTTTTCCCATGTTGCAAAGATGAACTCAATTTGACCGATTCTTTCAGTTGTTGCTCGATTTGGATGGGAAATTCATCAAATGGATGTTAAAAGTTCCTTTCTTCATGGTATCTTGTTTGAAGAAATATACAAGGAGCAACCTCATGGTTTTGTGACAGATTCGAGTCTTGTTTTTCGATTGAAGAAGTCTTTTTATGGTTTGAAACAAGCCCCGTGTGCTTGGTATGAGAAGATTGATTATTTCTTTCTTAAGCTTGGATTCAAACATTTTGAATACGATTATAGTATTTATGTATTGCATCTTCATGGTGATACTTTAATTGTGGCATTGTATGTATCATCTAGTCATAACTTGAAACAATGTCGACTTGATTTTGAGTTTGGAGAAATAACTTGCGATACCTTTGAAATAACTGACCTTGGTATTTTGCATTTCTTTTTGCACATTCAACTTTTGCAAATGAATGATGGTATCTTTCTTAACCAAAATATGCTTTGGATATTTTGAAACTATTCAAAATTGATGATTGTAAGTCTTGTGCTACACCTTATCAATTGGGCGTTAAATTGTCTAAGTATTGAGACCCCTCCCCCTGAGTCGATGCCACCCTTTATCAATGGTTGGTTGGTAGCTTGATTTACTTAAATCACAATCGACCTGATCTCTCTTTTGATGTTAGTGTGGTTTCTCTATTCATGCAAGATCCTAGAGAAATCCATTGGAAATATGCAAAGGGAATTATTTTCTATATTAAGGGAACTTATCAATATAGTGTAAAATATTGTCACAACTCAGAACCATTGATCGGGTTTACCGATTCCAATTAGGTAGGTGACATTCTTAACAAAATATCCATTTCCATCTATGCCTTTTGACTTAGTTCCGGACCCTTAGTATGGTCATGTAAGAAACAAAAGGTAGTCTCATTGTTGACAATAAAAGCATAATATTGTGGAGTTGTCAATGCAGGTACAGAGGCAATTTGGATCCGTTAGCTTTTAGCAAAGCTTGGTTTTCCTGTTCAGGCATTGATTGTTATCCATTGTGACAATCAAATCGAAATACAGGTTGTTGATAATCTTGTTGCATATAAAAAAATGAAGCATGTTGAACTTCATGTACACTACTTGAGACAGTTGATACAAGACACTATTGTAAAACTTACTTATTGCAGGACAAATGATCAGTTTGCTGATATTTTTATGAAGCATTTACCAAAATCTAAGTTTGTGAAACTTCGAGCTATGATTGGGCTTTAGGAAGCTACAATTATAGGGGGGTGTTTAGAGAACATAATTCCACCTCTTGAATCTCCAAACTGTTGTGCTGATGGGGGGGTGTTGGAACAAGGCATTAGAGAAATTTTGAGGTCAAAAAATGGCCTCAAAACAAAGAAAATGTACTATAAAAAACAACCAATCACATTCTAGTAGATGACATCATCCCCCTTGGTGAGGTGGCATTGCATGAGTTAATAATGCTTATTTGTCAAATTTTCTATGATGAATGAAAACACATAGTTAACCAAGGTAGTGGTGTAAGTACTTTTAAGTCATAAAGTAAAGTACTCATAATGAATGTCTTTTCACACTTTCTCATAAAATAATATTATTGTCATTTTCAAGTGAAGTACTCTTAATTCATAAAGAAAGTCCTTTCACATTTTTTTATAAAACAATATATTATCATTTTTATGTTTTTAATTTTAAATTATATATTCACTCCATTCTATTTAATAACATAATGTCAAACTAATAAAGAATAATAATAATGCAAAGTGGATTATAATAATATTATTAACATTTTACATGTAAATAAATTCTCAATTAAATTACATTATATTAAATTCATGAGAAAAGTACTAAATATAAAAAGTCAACATAAAATTAAAAAAATAGCTCTTAAAAATATTTTTTATTATTTAATTTCATTTGCAAGTTCAAGATAAATAAATGCTAAAGGACAATAAATTTTTGGGAATTTACAATGAATCTTAGTCACATCAATGTAGACTTATTTTATTAATTTTATTTCTAGTGAATTTTGAAAAACAACTCAACCATGGTTATTTATATTGTGCATAGAAAATAGTGTGGGAGGTGACTTGTCATATATACCTACCCCATAAAACCCCCAATTCATAATATTTTAATATGTCTCATATTTTTTGTAGTACATCTCTTAGGAGGCCATTTTTTGACCTCAAAATCTCTCTAATGAGAGCCAAAATGGCCAGATTTTCGCCAGCTCTTTTTGCAATGATTTGGTCCTAGTGCTTTTGATGACTTCACAGGAGACCTCACTAAACTTCGCCAAATTGCCATTGTGAGAGAGTATCAGACAAAATTTGAGAAACTAGCTAATCACATAGAAGGATTGTCTGATGAATTCTACAAGAGTTGTTTTATCAGTGGTCTTAAGGATGAAATCCACTCAGAGGTTAAAATGTTCTGTCCCAACACAATGATGGAAGCCCTGGGGTTGGCTAAGTTGGCAGAAGACAAGATTGTAGCCCAACAACGCTCCAAACCCACTTTTGTTCCCTTCTGAAATATGGGTTCTCAACAACCTCCCATCCCGCCAGCTCCTCAACCAACTCCTATCAAGCATTTGTCTGAAATAGAGATGCAGGCACGCAGAGAAAAAGGGATTTGTTATAATTGTGATGAGAAATTCACTCGAGGACATACATGTGTTCAACAAAAGCTCTATCTCTTCGATGTGGATTCTCCGCCTACCTCTGAAATTGGTGAAGAAGCTCCAGATACAATGGATGATCAGGTTGACATTCAGGAGCCACCTATTGACCCTCTGTCTCAGAAAGACCACCTAGAGATATCTCTCCATGCTTTAGCCGGAATCACCATCCCCCAAACAATGCACGTCAGGGGTTACTTCAAGAAGATTCCTCTTACAATACTCATTGAATCTGGTAGCACTCATAACTTCATTGACCCTCGGATCGCCAAACAGACTGATTGTTTTGTCCATCTTTGTTCCAAATTTGAAGTCATGGTTGCCAATGGGGGCACCTTACCTTGCAAGGGGAAGTGTCACAATGTGCGTATCTCTCTGGAAGATTATAACCTGCGCTCTGACATGTTTGCCTTGTCCTTATGCGGATGTGATATGGTTTTGGGTTTTCAATTTTTACGCACTCTTGACCCCATCTTATGGGATTTTGCTAAACTTTGGATGCAGTTTTCAGTCAATGGGAAACAACACAAATTTACGGGGTTACAACCAGGGTCTCTCCGCATCATCAGTTCACATCGCCTGGAAAAGATCCTTAAGAAGAATTCACATGGTGTCATCACTCAACTCCACTCCATTCAGATGCAACCATCAACGGTCTCCACTACTTCCTTGGATATATTTGCAGGTGTCTTTGCTAAACATGTGGGCTTATTGCCTTCAAGAGACCTGTCCGATAAGAATTTAGCCTCATCTACATCTCAGTAGGAAATGATGGCTATTTTGCATGTAGTAGAAAAGTGGCAGCCATACCTTTTAGGGAATTATTTCTGCATCAAGACTGATCTCCAAAGTCTAGAAAATTTCCTGGAACAATGGGTCTCCTCCCCAGCACACCTGAAATGGGTTATCCAACTCCTGGGTTATACCTATGTGATCACTTACAATATGGGTAAGGAAAATCTGGTGACAGATGCTCCTTCTCGCACATTGGATGACCCATTTTCTCTTACAGCTATTTCTCTGCTTGTTCCAAATTGGTTGCAATATGTTCAACAGGGCTATATCTTCTATGAACTCCATGCTTCTCCATCAGCAGGGCACTCTAGGTTCCTCAAAACGTATGACCGGGAATAATGTAACTTCTTTTGGCAGGGACTGAAAATGACAATTCAACAGATGGTGGTTAACTGTCATACTTTCTAGGTCAACAAGGGTGAACCGAAACTCCTTTCGAGATTGCTCGAACCCTTGCCTATCCCTACACAGATTTGGACAGCTATTTCTATGGTTTTACTTGAAGTGCTTCGGTGGTACAATACCACATCTAAAATGACACCATATGAAGCAGTCTATGGACATGCACCACAAGTTCTTATTCCATACACCCTCAGAAGTTCCCCAGTTCAGGAAATTGACTTGGTTCTTTGAAACCGCGATTAGATTCTTCTCATTCTGCAAGACAATCTTCACATGGCATGAATTCGAATGAAACAACAAGCTGATCAGCACCATTTTGAGTGCACTTTTCATGCAACTAACATGGTTCTTCTTCATCTACAGCCTTACATGCAATCCTCCCTGAAACTCAGAAGGCTTCCACTTCTCTCTAAATCTATCACATAGGTATTCATTCAGTGGCACATAATGCAACCCGAGGATGCTCCAGGGGAACCACTCCTTCAGATTCCGCATCAATTTCCACATCTAAAGCTTTGAGGACAAAGCTTTATCTAAGGGAGAGGGGATGTTAGGAACCCGTGTCAACCCTTCTCTTTACTTTGTTAGTATATTGTTGTTGGATGCATATTCTTTGTAAGTCGTCCCATAGTATTTGTTGATCCATAGTTTGTATTAGCCCATGGTATTGACCCATAGTATTGGACGCATATGCTTTGTAAGTCGTACCATAGTATTATATGTCCCATGGTATTGACCCATAGTATTGGGCATATACTTAGTATATAAGTGTGTGTTGAGGCCAATGAAGGTACCGTGAAGTTATTTGTATTGAGCTTGCTCAAAGGAGGTTGCCCCCTCGACGTGGCCTGCGATCAATAAAGTGATTATGAGTTCTGTTATTTCTTCTATCTCGTGTATTTTAATTAATTAATTGTTGCAAGTTCTTCACAAACCCCCCTTCTTACACCAATAAGTAGCATCTATTAATGTGATCACCACACTGACAACACCATCAGTCACCCCTCCCACGGAAGTTGTGCCAATTGCAGGCAATGTGGTAGAGCCTATAATGTTGCAAGACCCATCTAAACCTACAACGACACCATCACACAATGAATGATTGTCATGTGGGAACTCTACCCATATGCTTCTTCCTAGCGCTATTGCATGCACAATGGAGCAAATCAACACCCAAAAATACCAAGAATGCTTTCATCCCTATGTACCAAGAACTTGTTGATCTAGTGGAGATACCACCCATTACTCCTTTCAGTGCCCCATTTTGTGCATCGAACGAGAAACTCTTCTTGAACTCATGAGAATACAAGATCAATTACAAGCACCCTATGTAACATCGCAAGCTTCACCAACCGAGGAGGAAGTAACCACCTTCCTAGACACCATCGATGTTGAATCTCCTTTAGCCGGTTTCCTCGCTTGCAGTGATTCCTCATCTTCTGACGAAGACACATACCACCCGCAAGCATTCCGAAACAATTAACAACCAAAACAAGGTTCTTGTGTACCCTCTCAGCGCAAACATTACATCCAACACCAACTATTGATATTCTTATTTTGTGTCAAAAAATTTACTTTCATTTCACGCTATCTCAAATTAAGAAAGTAAACCAACTCTCTTCTTCAAATGCAGATGGAATCCCTGACGGACATCTATATCAGTTATACAGACGGTGCCAGTTGATGGTCCAAACATCAAGTATCTACTTCCCGGGTCATATATTCCCCCTCCCATACACTTCACCACACTGGCGGAGTATGCTTGGGGGCACTAACGAACAACGAAGTAGAGTACAAGGTCGTAATAGGTCTCTTAAGTGATTCCCTACAGCTAGGCATTCACCATCTACAGGTGCACCTCAAATATCAACTTGTCGTATCACAATTGAATAATTTATTCGTGTCTGTAACTCGCTCCTCTTCAGAAATATTCTACGCGTGTGCCTTCTCATTCAACAATTTGAAACCATAACTTTCACACATACACCGATAAACGCCAATGCATTCGTCGACTCCATCTCCAATGAGGTATTGAATTGGCATCTAGTACATCACCAAGATGCATAACCTTGCATATAAATCATACATAAATATGTCTATGTGTCTCACCTACGACTACACATACATGTATTTCATGATCACAAGTCCTAAAAGTCGATAACACATGCCCAAAACAAATATGCTAGTATCACCTACTACATATGCATCACATCAACATATAGGCAACATAAAGAAAAATACACATACATCACATACATAAATAGACACATACATCATATGCCGCCAAAATGGTGTGTGTGTGTGTATCATAAAAGTGTGTGTCATATACCAAAAACGGCCCTCCTAGAGCATATACATAGGTAGCCTTATAGGGGATACATCAAAAAACCATCTCCCATAGGCCCATCAAAAAATGTGTATACCTACAAAATGGGGCTCATAGCCCTATACAAAATCAAGTTGCCCCGCTAGCTGGTGGATCTAGGGGTCCCAAAATAACTAATGGGCACACATCCTCCCCGCGCCCCAGCTCTGGTCCCTACCGCAACCTTTATCATGGATGAGGGGTCTCTCCTCCCTGCACCTCCCATGCCACATGGAAAGAAACTACGACCTGTCGCATGATCTTCCGCTAGGATGTCCCACACTCCGCTGGAAGATTAAGTGTCAATTCCACCTCATCATCCTTGAGGTCGGCCCAGTCTTGCTTATCACTCCCAGTTTTTATCCCTCCTAACCTTTGCTCCAAGTTGGCTACCAAAACTGATATCCTGTCCCTGGAAGCTACCCCAACTACCACAACTCCTCCACCTCTAGATCCTCCTGTTCTGGTAGGACCACCCTCAGCATCACCTACTCCTCCAATGGAAGACCTAGCTTCGACATTAAGTTGATATCTCCTCAGTATCGACCTCTGAGGTGGCCTCACAGGACCAACATCTGCATCACAAAAGATAAAATCATCATCAGTACCTGATAAACATATATATCATAAATGTGCAGAAATAAAAAGTATGTACAAAAAAATATGTGAAAAGTACAAAAACTATGAAAACATAGTAGTCGCATCGAAACCGCCAACAGGAATAGGCATCTCACGATCTCCTAGGAAGTCAATCCCACTCCAAGGATATCTCTCCACTCGACCTATACGACCCTTCCAGATGTCCAGCACTTGTGGCATGTAGTAGGCCCCCATGGGCTATCCACCAGCACAAGGCATAATATGCCCCCAAAATTCCATCTGTGGCTCCTAAGGCCCCTTAGGTGGAACCACCACCTGGGGCCGCAATGACAGGTAGCGCTAAAAAAAGTAGGATCACAACACACTATTGTAGTAGAAGGTGTGTCGTCCCCTCCCCTGATGCAAATATGTGATCTACTGCATCATCGACTGCAGCATTAGTGAACCCCATGCCATGGGTTGATCACTCATCACCCTCTCTACTAGATGAAGTTGGCCCCCTGTGATTTGGTTGGGGGAAGCGGCCCCCAATACACGAACAATGGCTATCGCAACACCCTCCACTGGTAGATCCCTCCGGTGGATCACCAACACTCCCCTACAGTTCATCGAAATCTGGTCACCACCATAGTGCCGATCCACTAATGGTATGGATCGTCTCCCCCATCAATTATGGAGAGAGAGGCTCCCTCAACCCTCGAGGAGTCAGTCCTGTTAAAACATAGATATCATGAACCGTGATGCTGAGATCCTTGCCTCCGACATGGAACACCCCTCAGTCCAGGACCCACATGTCTAGAAGCCGCCACAAGAGATAGTTTGTTGACCGCATCAATGGGCACTTGAAGAACTTCAGGAGCCCAACATCCTGCAAAGCCTCGATAGTCGCTCGGTCGGCTATCTCTACTACTCTAAGGTCATCATACTTTATCTCTCTCCACTCAATATTTCGAATGTGTGCCATCACTAATAAGAAACCACATGCACATGAAAATGATAATCCATTAGCCATATAAAACCATTAGCGTGGACTTTCCTACGAAGATCTGCGCGTAGCGTGACATTTTACAGCATATTCACACGTAGCGCAGCTGAAACACTATTTGGACACATGGAACCAGTGCACAGGACGTATACATCTCGGTCGCATGGGTAGGGCAACTGTTCAAGGAACAATCGCACTACAACCAACGTGCAGCCAAAGTGTTTATGTTTTGTGTTGCACGCGGTACAGTTCATTTTTCTTCGCACTAGTGAGAACGCTACCTCGTGCGCGATTTTGAGAAAATACCATGTAAGGGAAGCGCGATATTTTCCCAAAATCTTGCGCTACTGTGTGGGATTTTCTCAAAATATTGTGTGGTAATCCTAGAAAACATAAAAAAGGACTCCTGGCCACCCAGGCGACCCCTAAACCTAACTCTACCTAGATAAAATTGAAAAGGACTAGGTGTAGGCTTACTTGGAACTCGTGGATCAACAAACGATGCACTAGATCTACCAGAAATGCTTGAAATGCACTCTAGGAGGTCAATGGCACAAAGTACAAATGATTCTGAAAAGGGGGCCCCACCCCTCTTTTATACTCATTTGACTCAAATTTCCAACTAATGCCATGGACTAACCGTAACTCCATTTCAAAAACCGTTTTTACCATGATGACCAACGATTCGATCTCTTCAACATGGGATTGACGAATCCAGATTCCCACTAATGTCACCGAGACACTATTTTCCTATCCAAGTACCCCATAGGTACCCGATGGTTTGGTTATGTGATTTCTGCATTGTCAATGCCTTGGTTATGTCCTTTACTACACTTGGGTATGTGTGTTGTATGTGCAAGACCGCGATTATGACATTATGTAGGTTCTTTTTTTTCCATATTAGACTCCAAGATCTAACAATAGGGGTCATGCACCCTACCATAGGTATCATTCTGAAACTGACCAATAGCCACTATTTTCCCTCCATTTATAATGCATATCCAAGTATTCCCGTTGATAACCATAGGGTCCCCATTCATTGCCTTGATGTGCCATCAACATCATTTCTGTGAATAGCATGTTCCCCCCATGGCTTTGCACACCATTTCCATCCTCATCATCAATTGGAACCCATGATGTCAACCCCCCCAGAACCCATGATGTCAACCCCCCCAAGTCCGAGTAATCTGACCAAACTTGAAAAGACCCTCCCTTCGAGTATCATTTTTGCATTTGGGAATTTACTCCACCAAGAAGACACTCGTCAAATCCCTCGGCACATGTTACAAGAATGATTCAAAAAGCCTCCTCATACCTCCATGATAAATTTACCCTTCTCAATCCTCCTCGTATCATCATCCCTGCAAAGACACCTATGAGCCCCCACCCTCAGAAACACCTAGTTCTATTCAGTTATCCTGCAGGTATTTATTGCATAGCATAATTTTATGGGGCACCCATCTTTGCGTCTGCACATGAGCCCTCACTTCATCATTGGAAAATGCCCCCAATCCACTCAAAAGTGTGGGGACTCCACCCATCATCAAATTGGTCCCTCGACACACAAAAAATTGTGGGGACTCCATCAACATTGTTTATGTACAAATAGTTCCCACATCACCTCACATTGTGGGAACACTATATTATTTTGGAAGCAACCCATGGTCTCCTTTGATCGATGTATTTGAGTCTCCATATGTTCAGCAGTTCTTTTTTTTTTCGGTTACCATTACCATTTTTTTTGTGTCTCCATCAAAGCCCTTTCACTTACAGTTTGTTTCCACTAGTTTCACTCTGTGTCGTCCCAAAACAAAAGTTGTCATTCCTGCTCCCCATGTTTACATCGATCAAATGAAGTTATGAGCCCCACGCTTATCAACTAGTCTTGTGTCAGGTCTATACATATACCAGTTGATTACAATATGATCTCGGTTCTCAGGATATGACCCTCGTGTTATCATATACTTCATCTCCTGTCGACGTCAAAATGCTATTTTTTGAGAGTTGCAGTAGTTGCAGTTGTACCTTGGGATCCCTTACAATCACTATAAGGGATCACCTCGAACTTAGTAGGGAGAGTCATTAGTGCTCCCTAACTGAGTGTTTTCCCTTATGCTCAATGCCAACACATCATTGCATTAAGGGGAAATGTACTTTTGAAGATAACAGTGTTCACATTTGGAAATCATGATAGCAGTCTATTCGGTACGGTGATGTCCTCGAGCAGATTTACATACTAATTTTAGTCCCCCGCCATAGTGGCTACTTCATGGTCACCAGCAGTTCTACTTCTTCAATATTTCGCAACAGCTTTGGGGACACTTACTCTAACATGGATTGAAGCCACCTTCATCCATGAACCAACAATATAGTCGAGTCGACATCATTGTCCTCTCTCATTGTAATCACTTTGACAACATTTCACGATCATGGGTATGCCGACCTCATTTGTATAAAAATTATTCGTTATTACAGCTCCAACAATCCTTCCCCGTGGGAGAACCTTATTTTTTCCACATATGCTTTGTCCTACAAAAAAGGAGATAAATAGTAGAAAACATGATGCATTATCGACTCTACAGTACCCTATGGACCTCATACATCAAGGGGCATCTATTAACACCTAAAAGTCGTACATACATGACATTTCAACGATTCATCCAGTAAAGCGTCATCAACATAAAGAATGCATCTCACCACATGCATCCTCAATAGATCCAAAACACAGCATGAGTCCATAAGTGCAAAGAAACAGTCAAAACAAGGGGTAGCGCGGGTATTACACAGTTGTCCCATGCTATAGCCCAGGTTACCTGAACAATGTTTGTGCTACACCCGCGTGGATTTTCCTTCGATAGCCATGCTACTATCAAAACGGTGGGACCACTTACTCCTAGCGGTGCATTGAAGACTCAATCCTCCTCAAGGATCCCAATTCGGATCCTCACACACTTGGTGGCATTAATCAATCCCCCTTGTGTACCTTGGAAACAGTTCATTAAGGAGGAGAATTCACATTTGGATCTAGTTGTTTGTTGGCCTCCTCTTGGCCTATAAAATAAATCCATTGGCATGCATTTTGTGGAGAGAAATTAGAGCAAGGTTATGTTGTTGGATTTGGGTCGGAGCTTCCTCATAGCCCACCATTTCTTACCATTGTGATCATTTCCAAGCTTTCTTTCCACCTCCCATCAAGGGGAAAGTGTTTCTCTCAATGGTTCTACCATCTACTTAGCATTTAGTTTGGACAAGAAAGGCCTCCCTAAGGGATATTGTTGGATTCCCTTGAAGCCCTCACCTCCTAGGTGTTGTACAGTTATTCCATTGGGAAATACAAGAGTGGTTTAGCATATCTTTGGTTGTTGTTAGAGCTTGCATCTTTCCCCCATCTCTCTCATTTTATTTTTATCAATATTTTCATGTTTGGATGTGAAATACACTAAAAATCTATTGCGGGATCACTTGGAGGAATACCAACCATAAAAAAGGGCACCAAGCACTGACGCCTTGCAGCAACCTACAAGGCTTAGCTGCTCACCAAGTGGAAGAGTGCACTTGTGCAATTTTTTCCACAATAGGACTTCCTTATAAACTAGAGGATATTGAACATTAGTAATGCATTTTACGAATTGAAATCTATAATAATTTGCTATGGGCAATTGATATGTATATGTTATATCCTTAGCAAGAAAATGATATTAAATTATTTCAAGTTGTTTGGACATATAAGCATTGCCACTGCCTTTATATAAATTGTCATTATTGAAGTGAATGTTTCTGGGGTATTTCAATAATATATTGAATTGTTGACTTTTGAAACTAGAACTATTTGTTGCATTTAAGTCTAATCAATACTTATTTTATTGGATACTTGTTAGAAATATTGACAATTGAAGTTTTTTTCTGAATAGCAAATATTTTATTTTCAATGCTATCGTGCTAAACACTAAGTGATAGATTGACATTTGCAACAAAGCTTATACAATCTGTCCTTTTATGGTGAAATATTATTAGGAAATTTTTGGGTAGAAGACATGTGCCAACGTCTATAAAGAATTTCGAGAGCTGCCATTAGCATGTAACTATTTTTGGGAAGCATAAAATATTGGTTCGTTAGCTTTATGTTGAAAGTGCACATAGTTGTTTCTAGCCATCTAGATGGCGTGTTGTCACCACTACCTTTCTCTCTAGTACCCGATGTGTGTAGTATTGCACTAGATTGCATTGAGCACAAACTTGGACCCTACATACCTTGCTTATATTGGCGAATCCTAAAGAAAATTGAAACCAATCTATCAATCATCCTATTTTTGTAACGCACCGGAAACAACATCCAAGAATATTACTCTTCAATTCTTGGGATGTCGGGTGTGGCCAAGGGTATGGTATGAATCCTCCTTGGTTAGTACTCTAAGAGATTGGTTCAAGTATCACTATTGGAACCTGCATGTGGATCGAAGGGCTACAACTACTTGACACTCCTTGTGACTCATATACTTACCCTTTAATTTTCCAGTATTGTATGTCTTAATTTTCAATATTTTCATTTTATATCATTTATTTTTCATAGCATTGTAATTGTGTTTGTATATTTTATTGAGCATTATAAGTAGGAACATTAAATCTAAAAATACATCTAACTTGGTAACTAGGGATAGATAGGACTTATTAGCAACCTTAGTAAAAATTTGGCTAGGACCTCTCCCTTGGTTAGTCTATGTTCATTCACTGTTGTGCCTGGGAAACCTAAACAGTGGGTTCCTTTTCGTTAGTAACACATTGAATTAGGATCCCATAGTTGTGTCGATTTAGCAACATATACACTTGCATATGTTGTGGCTGTTAGGTTGAAAATCGATGATATTATCTAAGGTTTCACTACTCTTTTCAAACTTCAATATTCTTTTCAACTTAATAGTTGTCTCGTGTTCCTTTCTTAAGAAAACAATTTCAGAATCTAGCTTTTGCGGTTTTATTCATTTTCCTTCAGCTATATCCTCACCACTTCTTCTATCTTTCTTTCTTCTTCAAATTGAACCTTTGGGTTCATGATAATATTTTATGTTCCTTTTATTTCAAATTATTTTTCCTAAGCTTCTTTATTTCACTTAAGGAACACTTGAGTTATTCTTCAAGATCTACTTTCCCATCTATTTCAATATTTTCTTCTACTTATGAATCCATCGTTTCTTTCTCTTTGTCTTCATCAATCTCGGTTTTGGTTTCTATAAACATGATTTCTTCTCTATCATTACCATAACCTCTTTCAATTCTCTCTTCAGACGAGTCACTAACCCCTTTTAAGTAGAGACTCTTCTTCTACTTAGAAGAGTTCTTTTTATTTTCATCCTTGTTTCGTTTGTGGTTATTTTGATGATGTTTGCCCCCTTTCTTTACAGTATAGTCTTCTTCATCATCACTACTTTCATTTTTCACATATGGACACGTACCAGCAAAATGTCCTACTTTCCCACAATTAAATCATTTAAAGGGCATCATATCTTTGTATTTTGTATATCCCTTCTTAAGTTTTCTTACACAATTTGCTTTCTCTATGTCTAACTCACAGATGGAACAATCACTTAACTTGTGTGCTTTGTTCTTTATCTTCTTTGATACTTTGAAATTTGCTTCTTTCTTTGTTGGCTTTTCTTTTTCAATCCTCAATTTAAATGTAGTGAGAATGCCATGTAATTATTCCATTGTTAATTTATCAAGATTCTTCCTTTCTTCAATAGCGGAAACTTTTACATCAAATCTTAAGGGGAGTGACCTTATCACCTTTTGTACAATCATTTGATCTTCAACTTTTCACCAAGTCCTTTGATGGTGTTGACAATTTCATCCACACAGAGGAGATAGGCTGCAACATTATCTTTGTATTTCATTTTCATACTCTCAAACTAACTTTTATGAGTTTGGAACTTTGCCTTCTTAACCTTGCCATCACATTCATAAATATTTTGAAGCTTGTCCCAAAATTATTTTATCGATTTACAATGCATCACCTTGACAAACTCAGATTCTAATAGACCGTGTTTTCACTATAATTCTTTCTAGTTGCATATGTTGGTGGAGTTGTTGGGGTTGTATAACCGATCTCGATTGATTTCTAAATATCAATACCAAGAGCCATTAAATAGGTTTGCATCCTTATGTTCCACAAGTCATAGTTTGTTTTGGTAAACAATGGAGCCCTATTTGTGGAGAAACCTTCCTGAATTCCCATGTGTGCTCCTGAGATCTACCTTCTAGTGGTTAGAATATTTCTGAAGGAACCTACTCTAATACCAATTGTTGAGAACACACTTATACTAAGAGGGGGGAGTTAATCAGTATAAAAAAAATTTGACTTTTTCAAACATTCATCAACCATACGAAAATAATCACATATGATATCTATTAACTGCAGAACACAAGATTTATGTGGAAACCCTTTCGGGAGGAAACCAAAAAAATTCTCTTTATAATTTTTTGTAGGAAACAACCTATTGTTACAAATATTTGTTTTCACCAACCTACTCTAGAAACCAATCCCCATTGGTACAATCCCTAGTAGGAACCAACCTACTCTTATATATATTTACAGACACCAATCCCCACCGCTAAGCACCAGCTTAGAAAGAGACACTAATCTCTTTGTTTGAGCGACACCAACCTTTAAGTTACAATTTCTTCTTTCGTACATATAAATTCTTCAAAATATGATAACATTCGCATTACCTTCACTGTGTCTACTTGTTACTTCTAACTTCACCACGTTTGACCAAAATTTGAATTTCCAAATGAAATTTATGGTAGCTTTCCCAAAGCTTGTTGTTTTTGCACCCTTCCCAATAAAAAAATTGTACATCATGTCACGTATCCAATTTTACAAATCTGATTCTGATTTTTTTATCGAACGTACTTCGATATGTCTCCTTAGACCCTTGAAAATTTCACAGTTTGAAAAGTCCTATAAAATAAGTTATAGATAAAATTCCAAGATGACCTGTTTGAAATTGATTTTTGGACCATTCAAAAACCCTAAATTCCATAAGATATATATAAGAATGTATAGAGAACCAAAGTATAAAATTTTTACCTAAGGTACTCCTGTATGATTCGTTAGATCCTTGGAAATCTCATAGTCTAAAAATTTCTAGAAAATAAGTTATAGAGATTCGAGAAGATGCCAAACTGACATATTTGAAACTAATTTCAGGACCAGTCATAAACCATAACTTCCACGAGGCACATATCAAAAATTATAGCGAACCAAAATCCAAAATTTTAATCAAATGTACCCAAAGATCTGCCTCCATCTCCTAAAAATTTCACAGTCTATCAATTCTCAGAAATGAAATTATAGCAACCATGTCAAACTAGCTTGTTCGAAATTGATTTTAGAATCATTCATAAACCCTAACATCTATAGGGAATATCTCAAAAAGTATAGCAAACCAACATCTGAAATTTTGAATAAACGTACCGAGAGATATTGCTTCTGTCTCCACAAAATTTCATGGTCTTCCAAGTCTCAAAAAAAGGTTATAGCATAAATTCCAAATTGAATTGTTTGAAACTAATTCCAAAACCATTCAAAAACCCAACTTCCATGAGGCATACCTCAGAAAGTATAGTGAACCAACATATGAAATTTTGACCACATGTACCTAGAGATATCACCTCCATCTCCTCAAACTTTTATGATATGAAACTCCCATGAAATAATTTATTGTGAAAATTCCAAACTAACCTGAAACTAATTTCGCAACTCTTCCCTTTTGGAATGATATTCAATCTTTGCTCATCCACTTCTTCAAATGCTACTACATTTTTCACACACACACTTTCTCTCAATAATTTTCTCTTTTATACTTTATCATAACTCTTCATAAAGGGACATGTTAAAATGACACCCATTAATTAAATAATTAATTCCTTTTTTATTTCACTTTTCCAAATACCATGGGAAATATCATGGGCAAACCCATTTGTTTGAAACCACCATTTTATATTTTACTTTCTAATGTGCACCACCTTTTTAATAGATTGGTAAACCTATATATAAATCAACCTAGAGATGCTCCCCCTTGATTACAAATGCCTTAGCATAACATTAATAACAACATGTTCAATGTAATGTCTTAATATGACATCAATGCCAACACTAATCCTTTTCCATCAATGACAATAATTCCAATATTCTTTATGTTTAGAACCACTTGGATGTCCGTCTTGTGGCCTATATTTTTCAGGAAATGTGCTTGCACACATGCCTCGTCAATTTTCCCGGGCTTGAAGAGCATCACTTGATTTTGTAAATCACAGTGTAGACCACCGAAACACTTGAGGAGTACATCGGGGTTCTTGGGTGAGATACCCAACATGATAGACATCTTCCTAAATTCGGTGGTGTACTCTTGCACACTCTTCCCTTCCCTTTGAATGAAGTAATGCCAACGAATCCACTATCCCTCTACATACTTGATATGATAGAAAAGGGACTTAATGAGGGTTTTGAAATCATCCCACTTAGCTACTAGTGGATCACCCTCCATCCTAAGTGCCTCTATGTGGATTTCCTACCAGGTTAATGCTCTCTCTAATTTGAGATGGGAAAATGAAATTTTCCACTTCTCATATATTTGATGGAAACTAAAACGGACCTCTAATTACTACAACCAATGATTGAAATTTAAAGCATATATCTCACTCCGGTACCACTTGATATCAACCTTTGCTTTCATCTTGAAGAGAGACTGGGAAGGGATATTGGTACTGGAACTTAGCTACTCATTCTCACGATATTTCATTGACTCCTTTCATGAGTCACTTTTACCTTCCAATTCCCCATATGATACAAACTTTTAGTTAGAGCATCCAAAATCCCTGAAATTTCCAAACTTGGTCTTCAGATCTTCCACAAGGATTGACATATTATGTGAGATATCGACAACTTGTATTTCTAGTTTTGTATATTGTTTCTCATAATCGTCTTCCGCTTCTTGAACAAACTCATCCCCCATGTATAGGGTTTGAATATTTTTTTCACCAACCATTGGATCCTGTAATTATCCACAAAACCCAAAGAAAACTCCTCGATACCAATAGGATCCATAAATTGTCATGGGTATTCCATTGGAATAGTTTGTCACAATAGATCTTACAACTTTAGTTATTTTTATTAGCTTATTTCCACTAAATTCTAAATAATTGGAACTAAAACAAGAATATTAAAGCAAAGAAATACACAATCCACACAATAACTGTAAATTTTAATCCAGAGATCATTACTCCCTTTGTATAGCCCTGAGATCTCAAGCAGTTTGAGTCTCGTAAATCAATAATACTATAATGAAATAAAACTCAACAACTGTAGATCTCTTTACAACATTAAAAACATGCAATCACACATACAACACTGCATATACCTTGGAAACCTCAAATGGGGAAAACCAACAATCCTGTGGGGATTTCTTCTATCTCGAGCCAATAGGAATATATGAAAATAATTGATACAACAAGTTACCTCAGATGTAACTCACAATCCTGAATGGGTCAAACCCTAGATCTGCATGCATTGGCTGATGCATGCACTGGGGATGTGTGCCCTAACTGTCAATCTTGATCTAAGTCTCTCAGCAGGTAGCTCTGACTGTACTAACTCTCTCTGATCTTCTATGAAATAGAAGAAGGCCAATTGTTGAATGCGTCCTCCTCTACATGGATAAGTGCGCCCTCCCTCAAGATAATAAACGCTCGTATGGAAACAAATTTCAAAAGATCTGAGCTCTGATCATCACAGACCTTTCTCACTCACTGAGACAATGCTACTCTGAAAGTCTCAAACACTCAATCGATCAACCAGATGTTGTGCGAGCTTCTCTCTCCTCAAAGAACATGCCCTCCTTCCCAAGGAAAGTCTCCCACATCTCAACTGGATCTATCTCAGATCAGTTGGATCGATAATCATGATAGACACCTTTTGTCTCCTTATATCAACTTACTAAAAAATTAGGTTTACCAAAAACCTAAAAGTCAGTGCATGCAAAAAATTTCATGCCCACTTCATGCCCTTCTTAGAATGACTTCCTTGGTTAAATTTTTAACACTCCCTCTTAACCAGGAAAGGATTCTGCACTACTCCCATCTTTTCCTGAAGTACTCAAACTTATTTTTCATCAAGGACTTTTTGAGGATGTCTGCAACCTGCTCATCCATGGAAATGTACTGGAGCTCAACTGCTCCTCTCTGAACATGATCATGAAGGAAGTGATATCTGATCTCTATGTGTTTGGACCGATCATGAAACACTGGATTCTCCAAGAGTTTGATGCAACTCTGATTAGCACAGTGAATCACCGTAGGCTCCAACTGCTGATCAAATAGACTCACCAACATCTTGCGAAGCCAAATGCCCTCACAACTGGATAAACTAACCGCCATATATTCTGCCTCAACAGAACTCAATGCTACAAAATTTTGCTTCCTGCTAAACCATGACACGACTGCCGAACCCAAGCTGAAGCAACACCCGAAGGTGCTTTTCCAGTCACCTGCATTGCCTGCCCAGTCTGAATTTGTAAATCCAACAAGCTGAACTTCACCCTGCCTCACATAATTCAACCCATACTCTATTGTTCCATTGATGTACCTCAGAACATGCTTTGCAGCCACCCAATGTACATCTCTAGTTTCTACCATGTACTGAGTCAAGGTATTGACCGCAAAACTCACATATGGCCTGGTGTTGACCAAGTACATCAAGGAACCAATGAGATGTCGGTACCTGGTGGGATCAACCAACTTACTCTTAGAAGCTACTTGCTTCTTCCAATTGGTTTTCATAGGAGTAGTCATGGGCTGCAAATATTGCATCTGAAATCTCTTTAGTATGTCCATTGCATACTTTCCCTGACTAAGAAAGATATGCCCATCCTTCTTCCAGAATTCCATGCCTAGGAAGTAATGCATAAATCTTATATCCTTCGTATCAAACTCAGAAGAAAGGTCCTTCTTGCAATCACTGATGAGTATTTCCGCTTCTGTAATGAATAGGTCATCTACATATAACACAAGAATAAGTGGATCCCCTTTCACTATGATGAAGTAGAGATTTGGATCAGCTTCACTTTTCTGAAACCCTAACTGTTGTAAATAGGTATCTATCCTAGAATACCAAGATCTAGGTGTTTGCTTCAAGCCATATAGATCTTTCTTCATTCTGCATACATGAGATTCTCTCTCAAGTACATTGAATCCCTCTGGCTTCTCAATGTACACCTTGTCCTCTATGAAACCATTGAGAAAAGTTGTCTTGACATCCATCTGGTGAATCTTCCATCCCATCTCTACTGCTATAGATATCACACTCCTAATGGAAGAATACCTGGCCACTGGAGAAAATGTCTCATCATAGTCAACAAATATGGATTTGTACTTCTCCATGCTACCATCTACGGCATATTTAATTTTATAGAGCCATCTGTAGGTGACTACAGACTTTCCCTCTGGTATGGGTACAACTTCCCAAGCATCATTCTTCATGATGGAAGTATACTCTTCCAACATGGCATCTCTCTAGGACTGCTCACCTACTGCTTGCTCATATGAAGATGGCTCTGACTCACTGATACTTCTTACTAAGGCTAAGTAACTATATAATCTATGTGGAGCCTTCCTCTCTCTTACATCCCTTTTAGGAGTTCCTACTTCCTGAGCTTCCTTCAAGGTATCTTGAAGCCACTTGGGATTCCTCTTCCCTGAAGTGACATCCTGAGAGGAGGATTACTCATCCTCATCCCAATAACCTGTATGATAATGAGTACCTCCAGTTTTTTATATTGCCAACATAAGATCCAAAGAGATAATGTAACCTCACAGTGAAAGAATTAAGGAATTAAGGAAGAAGAGAGAAGCAATAGAACATAGATCCAATAGAGGCAGAATAATTACACACACTGCATTAATCAGAATAGTAACCGGGTAAATATACAATGCTGAGTATGAGGATTTGAATTCACTAGGTGTAATTCGAATTATCCTTCATGCACAGATCCATAATCAGTGGAGAGTCATCAGTGCCAAACTAGGAGTCTATCTCATCATCAGTGAAGTCATCAATGCACAAGTAGTGATCAACCGGGAGTCAAACTGAGTCTAACTGAGTGTGGTTGGTGTAACTGGCACATGGAAGCACTGATATAGTGAAGGAGACTCAGTGGAGGGCGCTCATGGAGCTAACTGGAGTCAAAACAGTCTATCTAGTCACACTGGAGGTCCAAAAGAGTGATAAGGTCAGTTAGGAGTCAGTTAATCCTTAAATCAAGGAAGAACTGAAGATAACTGAACTAAACTGGACTGGAAGATGAAGAAAGGCGCCCTTCTCATGCAATAACTGAAAAGAGGGCGTACTAAGCTCTAGGAGAGCTAAGACTGATCCGAGAGAAGCTCCTGGGGCTAGTTTGCTGAGGGCTAGGTGCTGGTGCTGATGACTAGGATGCATGTAAGATGCATGCAAACCCTAATTTTGCATGCAGGACTGAAAATGTAAATGACAGGAATGTTAGAAGGACTAGGATGGAGTATAGGAATATCCTAACACCCCCCCTTAATCCATCCTGGGCCCTAGTAACTAGGACCAAAGGTCACCCATACAATCAATGAAATGATAAAAAAATACTGCCTCAATTTTTCTTTTTCATTTTTTTTTTTTTAATATTTTTGAATAACTCAAGGAGCCATCACTCTAAGTAGAAAAGAAGCAAGCTTTCATCAGTGAAAAATTTGCAAAGAGACTTGGTAAGCTGATCCTTTGTAAAGTGCGAATGCAAGTGCTAGAGAATGTGTTGAATGTAGCAAGTCTTTCAGGAACCTTTTCTGTCACTGGAGCAAATGTATCATGATGATTTTTCCCAAAGAATGGAAGAGTAAACCCCATCATCATGCTGCATCTCTCATGGAGAGGTGGATGGCATAATGCAAGGTTGGCATGGTGTGGAAGTCTGGTAGTGTGATGATTCTCAACAGTGTTCTCAGTAGTAGCAAGAGCTGTGTGAGCCCATGTTGACCTTGTATCTGGACTGAGAATAGGTGTTGATTCTGGATTGCAATCTTTTTGAACTATGACTTCTACATCAGAATCTTGCTCTTCTTCTTCATCGGAAGAGAAATCACTCTGCTCTTGATCGGAATCTGAAGAAACACTCGGAGAGAAAGGCATAAAGTGAGAAAATTCATATGCCTTTGAGGCATGATTAGCAATCCCATTCGCTATAACCTTTCCAGTGGATATTTCTGTGATCTCGACAGTGTTTGGACCAAAAGTAACTTGCTTTGGAGATCCTGTATGGGTCATCTGATAAACTGATAATAAATTTGCAGTTAGAGAAGGAACAAACAAGACATTTTTGAACTTACCATGTTCCATATGCACTGTACCCACTCCTTTTGCAGAAACCTGAGTGTTGTCTCCCATGTGAATGGTAGGCCCATCATGGCGATCTAGAGAAGAGAAAGATTATTTTTGTGCCATCATGTGGTTGGAAGCTCCAGAATCTATGAGGAGAGATTTTGTCTTTGAAAAACCAGCCATCAATGCATGACAATCATCAGATCCACTTCCAGAATCAGACATCTTTGCTTCTTTTGGAACAACAATTTGGTTTTGTTCAAGAAGCTTGGTTAGAAGATCAATCTTCTTATGCATGCAGGAATGCTCAGGATGGTTTCCTCTCTTGCAGTAGGTACAATTAGGTCTCTTTTGTTTGTCATTCTTGGATCTTGAAGGTTTCTTTCCTTTGCCTTTTTGTCCCCCCCTTGCATTTGCTCCACTTGATTCACCAGCTAAAAGAGCTAGATCTCTGGAGGTTGTGATGGAACCCATTTGAATCAATTTGTCCTCTTCTTGAATGAGGGTGGTAGTAAATTTTTCCAAGGTAGGAAACTTCCATCCAGGGATTGACATTCTCCCAGAATGGAAAGTAGAGACAAAAACAAAAAATTGAGATCCAAGTTTGCTCAAAATGGAGAGTACTAATTGCTCATCACTTTTGGTGATGCCACAATGCTTGCATTGAGTAACCAAATTCTGAAATTTTGAGATGAATGTTTGAATGCTCTCAAAATTGCTAGGTTGTAGAGAGGCCAATTCGTTTTCAAGAGTGTAGCCTCTCATCCCATCTTGTTTGCCAAAAAGGCTCTCCAATTTGGTCCATAACTCTTTTGGAGACTTCAAACCTTCAGCATGGAACAATAGATCTCTGGACATGTAAAGGCATATGTATCCAAAAGCTTCATCCAATTTTTTTAGATGCTTGATTTTATCTCTAGCTATATGTGGTGTGGAATCTCTTTCATAAACCAATCTTTCAAACCCTTTTGTCATCAAGAAAATCTTCATCTCATCCCTCCATTCAAAGTAATTGAAAGGAGTGAGAAGTATAGGAGAAGAAGGAGCATTCGAATTGCTCATGTTGACTACTTGAATAAGTGCAAATAGAGAGCTGCTGAATCTGCTGCTGCAACTACTAGAACTTCGAAATACCTGCAAAAAAAAACTCTCAAGAATGGAGGTAGAATATACTCTCAAATGGCTCTGATACCATGTTAGATTGCCAAAATAAGATCCAAAGAGATAATGTAACCTCATAGTGAAAGATTAAGGAATTAAGGAAGAAGAGAGAAACAATAGAACATAGATCCAATAGAGGCAGAATAATTACACACACTACATTAATCAGAATAGTAACTGGGTAAATATACAATGCTGAGTATGAGGATTCGAATTCACTAGGTGTAATTCGAATTATCCTTCATGCACAGATCCATAATCAGTGGAGAGTCATTAGTGCCAAACTAGGAGTCTATCTCATCATCAGTGAAGTCATCAATGCACAAGTAGTGATCAACCGAGAGTCAAACTGAGTCTAACTGAGTGTGGTTGGTGTAACTGGCACATGGAAGCACTGATATAGTGAAGGAGACTCAGTGGAGGGCGCTCATGGAGCTAACTGGAGTCAAAACAGTCTATCTAGTCACATTGGAGGTCCAAAAGAGTGATAAGGTCAGTTAGGAGTCAGTTAATCCTTAAATCAAGGAAGAACTGAAGATAACTGAACTAAACTGGACTGGCAGATGAAGAAAGGCGCCCTTCTCATGCAATAACTGAAAAGAGGGCGCACTAAGCTCTAGGAGAGCTAAGACTTATCCGAGAGAAGCTCCTGGGGCTAGTTTGCTGAGGGCTAGGTGTTGGTGCTGATGACTAGGATGCATGTAAGATGCATGCAAACCCTAATTGCATGCAAACCCTAATTTTGCATGCAGGACTGAAAATGTAAATGACAGGAATGTTAGAAGGACTAGGATGGAGTATAGGAATATCCTAACATAGTTGAGGTGCCCACAGTCGTCGATCCTATAGCTCGAGAACCTGTAATCTGGGATCCTGATCTATATCGATCACCAAACTGTGATATTGTGCCATTTCCTGCTCCTATGCCTGTGGAACCCGAAACCTGGGAATCTGTCACTCCAGACACTTGGGACCCTGTTGGTTGTGGAATAGTACTCTGACCTATTTCATGTAGGGATGTAGCAACCTAATTTTTTCCTTTCCCTGACTCACATGACTTTCAAAAAGCCCGATCCTCCTCGAACTTCACATCCCGCCTCACAATAGTCTTCTTAAGAGCAGGAATGTAAATGCGATAGGCTTTTGAAGTCTCATCATATCCAACAAGAAGTTCCCTTTCAGCTGTGGGTTCCAACTTTGTCTTTTTCTTTGAAGGATCATGTGGGTAGGTAAGGCATCCAAAATTCTTGAAGTGCCCAACTTCGGGTTTCTTTCCATAGAAATCCTCTTTTGTAGTTTTTTCCCCAAAAAATTTATGAGGACTCATGTTTTATATGTAAGATGTAGTGTTACATGCCTCATCCCAAAGAAATAATGGCAAACCCTAGTCATGCAACATAGATCTATCAGCTCCAACAATAGCCATGTTTTTCCTCTCAACAACCCCATTCTATTGAGGTGTATAGGTCACAGTCAACTGACTCTTGATGCCTTCCTGAATGCAAAACTTATTGAAATATTTGGAAGTATACTCACCTCCATTATCATATCTGAATATATTGATCTTCCTTTCTGTCTGTTTTTCCACAAGAGCCTTGAACTCTTGATACTTCTGCAAAACTTCTTTTGATTCTTTACTCTTTAAAAAATAGATCCAGGTTTTCCTGGAGTAGTCATCAATGAAAGACACATAATACTTGTATCCTTTCAGGGATGTAGTGGACATCAGACCACAAAGGTCATACTGAATCAAATCAAGAGATCATGTTGCTCTGCTATCACTCTTGGGAAAGCCTGTCTTGATGCACTTCCCGAGAGCACACCCTTTGCACACATCATTGTGCTATGTGCTAAACTGAGGTACTCCTGTCACAATATCACTTAATATATTTAGGGCAGGATGGTGTAGATGAGCCATCCTCCTGTGCCAAAGCTCAAAGGTGTCACAATCATCATCTCAGCTACTATGACTTAGGGAATGATGAAGTTGAAAGTTGAGCCTATACAGTTTCGCACTGCGGAATCCAATCCTCATAGTTGAGGTATCACTGGATTTGTTGGGATGGACTAGAACATTTACATCTCTAAACATCACCCATAATCCCCGATCTTCAATGTTAGACACAGATATCAAGTTGTTCTTAAGACCTGGGACATATAGAACATCACAAACTCTCATATACTCTCTTGAATATTTCTGAAAAGACATGGTTCCTCGTCCTACTGTTTTGATAGTAGAGTTGTATCCCAGAACAATCTCAAGATCTAGCCCATCCTCTACCAGATCTGTAAAGCACCCACGAACAACCGTCATATTGCTAGAAGCTCCATTGTCTATGTACAATACATTAGAGTGGAAGCACTCAAAGATTGACAGGTGTTAAGAGCCATCTCTCTGTCAATCTCATCATTAGCATACTCATCTATGTCCATAGAGGAGCAAGAAGTGAAAACAACTCGATCATCCCTCATACTTGTGGTCATGGTGATATGACGACACAGATATGACTCTTGCAACTGTAGATTTGAGGCCCAACTGATATCACCACACAGATCTAGTATACAGCTCGTAGATCTGAGTGTGATTGCTCTCCCTGACCCTTACCAAGGATCTGATACCATGTAAATTTTAATCCAGAGATCACTACTCCGTCTGGATAGCCCTAAGATATCAAGCGGTTTGAGTCTCGTAAATCAATAATACTGTAATGAAATAAAAATCAACAACTGTAGATCTCTTTACAACACTAAACACATGAAATCACACATATAACACTGCATATACCTTGGAAACCCAAAACGGGGAAAACCAACAATCCTGTGGGGCATTTTTCTATCTCGATCCTAGAGCAATATATGAAAAGAATAGATACAACAAGTTACCTCATATGTAACTCACAATCATGAACGGGTCAAACCCTCGATCTGCATGCATCAGCTAATGCATGCACTGGGGATGTGTGCCCTAACTGTCAATCTGGATATGAGTCGCTCTACGAGTAGCTCTGACTGTACTGCCTCTCTCTTCTCTCTGCTCTGATCTGCTTTGCAACGGAAGAAGGCCAATTGTTGAATGCATCCTCCTCTACATGTATAAGTGTGCCCTCCCTCAATATAATAAACGCTCATACAGAAACAAATCTCAACATATATGAGCTCTGATTGTCACAGACCTTTCTCACTGACTGAGACAAGGCTACTCTGAAAGTCTCAGACACTCAATCGATCAACCGGATGCTGTACAAGCTTCTCTCTCCTCAAAGAATGTTCCCTCCTTCCAAAGGAAGGTCACCCACCTCTCAAATGGATCTATCTCAAATTAGTTGGCTCAGTAATCATGATAGACACCTTCTATCTCCTTATATCAACTTACTGAAAAATTAGGTTTACCAAAAACCTAAAAGTCAGTGCATGCAAAACTCACTTTTGCATGCATCTGTGCATGCAAAAATTTTCATGTCCTTCTTATAATTACTTTCCTGGTTAAATTTTTAACAATAACACAAGATATACCTTGGGAAAACCCACTATTGAGAAAAACCCAGCCACAAATGAGGACTATGCCTTGCTCTTCATATAAAATTGCAAATACAAATGAAATGGTACTCTCTATGGGGTTACCTATGACTATATGAAAAAAATGGGTACCATAGGATCTCTTATATCCTCTGTTCTACTCTAATATAGACTCTCGTAATGTTGCTCAATTATGAAACGATACAATAACATCAAAAAAATGAAACACCTTCTTTTCCTAATGGCCTGATATTTAACATAGCCTAATAGTTGTCTAGGGTTAATTTTAGGTTTTATGCATACCTCAACTCTCGATTAGGGTTATATTCTTAGACCTTATATAATTTTCTTTAAAGTCACGTGACTAGATCAACATGTGTGAGAAATAAGAGCTGAAATGTAATCCACTCAATACCATGGTGGTCAAATAGATAGGTCAACTTGTGGGAGGCATAAATTTTGCATACAAACTTTGTTTGAGGCAAGTCTTGGACCATTAGAAAGGTATCGAAGCGTAGAATCGTGTAAAAGGTCATGGCACAAGATATATGCTCTTGACCCCAAAAACCAACATTTAAACCCTCTAACAGGATCTCGAAGTTTCTAGACCCCAAATCTGCAAAGTGAGACCTACCCCTAAAATGGGCCTTATAATCCAATTCATCCAATATTTTGACCCCAAAAGCACCAAAAATATATGAAAAATTATATATTGATCCATTTTGGAGCAGTTAGTCCACCTCCTCTAAACATACATCGATGACACTAGAATTTTATTTTCCTCTCAATTTAACATAAAATAAAACTCAAATCCCTCTTGTAATACCCATTGGGATTCAAAATGATCCCCAAATATTTAAGAAGATCCTCCAACTCCATATTATTATAGGGAAACAACTACCTCAAAAACTATTTCATCTGCTTAGTAATCTCATTGAAACATACATCAGAATCATAAAGATTAATATCCAACCCTATGGCTTTATAATATAGCTACAAAACCTCCATCAGCCTTAGTTCCATTGGAAAATAGAAAACACAACAACAACAAAACAAAAAATGTGTAAGATGTTCTAAACCTCCCACTCTAATAGCTTTCATGCACCTAGTCCTCTTAACTTCTTAAATAGTCTCGCTAAGTCATTTTTCAATTGATAAAAATAAATAAGATGACAAGGGAAAACCTTGTCTCAATCCTTTAGTGATCTTGAAGGATGGGGAAGCATCACCATAGATAATTACTACATATGATCATGAATAAGCACAACACATAATCCAATTAACAATCTAAAGATTAAAATCAATATGAATAAGCAAAAGTCTCAAGTACATCCAACTAGATTTTTCATAGGTCTTTGAAAGATCCAGTTTTATCAGCATGGATAGAAGTTTCTTAACTCAAATAGAATGGATCCCCTCATGTTGAACCAATGGCCTTATGTATTTTCCTTCCCTCTATACTTTGAATTGTTATGAAGATATAATATAAGAGAGAAGCTTTTCTAGCATTACAATTATCACCTTTGAAATTTTATTGTATACACAGTTACACAAAGAAATAGGGTTAAAATCATCAAATGATGATGGTTTCTCCACTTTTGGAATAAGGGAAATGAAAGTGGAAGTAAATGATCCCAATTCCTTACCAAGTTTTCTTTTTGTGTATTTAGAGGAATTGGTAATTGGATCAGGATAGTACTCACGTGACATAGTGTCAATTCTGGTATGTTGCCAATTTAACCTCTAGGTGCACCCACACTGCCCCTACATAGGTGCACATGATATTTGAGGTTTGAACCTACAACATTACAAGGAGTTCCTTAATGGTGCACCCTATCACCAACTAGTCTACATATTGGGGGATCCTTACCAAAGATTTGAACTTCTTCAATCACGCTTAATAAAATCATCACCTAGTAACTCAGTAAAACCCAAAAATAATTCTATTGTATAGCCATTTGGTCTTGGGATCTTGTCATTTTGGAAAGAATATAAGACTACCAAATTTCCTCCTTATAAATATCCTCATATATCCACTTATTACCCTCATCTGATATTAACTTAGAAAACAACAAAGCAAAATTGATGATCTATGTAATATTAATACCCTCAAGTTCTTGATATATATTATCAAAATGTTTAACCCCTAAGGAAACCAACTCTCTGAAACTTATAACATCCACTCCCTCATCACTCTCAATATCCCATAGTATTTTTATTATAATTATCGTATGGGTGAAAAAAAATTGTATTCTCGTCACCAAGTTCCAACAAAGTGGTTGTACTCTTCAACCTCCATTCAACTTTCCTTTGAACCAAAATTAGTCTTAACATCTATGGGATCATCACGCTTATCAATCCTTTGACTAAATTTCTACCCCTCTCCATTGGAACCAAAATCTCTTTCCTCCACACAAACTGGTGAAAAGGTATCTCACAATCAAGAACAATGTTGTATTCAAGCAGAGAGTATAAGCACACACAGAGATATATTCAAGACAGGAGCTGAGTCGAACGCATCCAACTGGTTATATTCATCTTGAAAGGTATATTTATACATCTTACATGTGGTTGGAGTGGTTGCACCTGCTACAACGACTTCTTTAACTAGATTATTACATAGTAACTAATGACAACTAAGGAGCCCGCAGGGTCTCCTCCAACAAACAACATGTCCATATTCATGGAAATGAACACCAAAATGGAAAATGGCACATTAATATAATCCAAAAGTTGCATGTGCATAGATCCTCCAACCACAATATCTAAACTATTGAAGAGTTATTCCATTACATCGATATCGACAAGAATCTTAACAATGAACCTATTAATAATCAACTTGTAACTTTAATCCACTCATAAAGTCTTACCAAGGAGATTTATGAAAGTACATGGACATTAACTATTCCAAAACTCTAAAGGTAAACTAGGAAGTTTACTTGGATGGATATTCTTGTGTCAACCTCGAGGCTAGGGTCAAAGCATGGATGCCATGGTTTAATATTCTAAATGTAGAGCTCCAAAACCACTTACCCCTAAAAATTATTAACTCGTTAGCCTTCGACCTAAACACAAAAACTATCCACCCACAAGTCAAAATGTGGAATGTAGTTTTGTATATGATCATTAGGAACCAATTATATGAAGCCAATTGTTCAAACAACCCATTGTAATTTGATGAACCATGAACTTCCCAATGAGTTTCTTGCCAATGCAAGACAATATTTGGTCTACCTTTGATATCTTCCCCCACCACTAAGTTAACTCTACCACCTTTCTTATGCAAAACCTTTGTATCTTACCTAAACCTCAAATATTTAGAACTACCCAAAGAGATACAATCCATTCCCTTAACACCAATCAAACAATAAAGATCCAAGTTGTATCCAATGAAGCCACGACCTCTATTACTATTTTCAGTAGAAGTAAGACCTTCTGCAACACACCTATATGATTCCTTGCTAGACTCTTTGACCAAAATCTCATAAAAGTGTCCAAAACCCCCCACACCAAAGAAAATTCTAGAGAATAGTTTCATAGTTTTTCTGTAATGCCCGCCTCAATACTTACAACTGATTAGACTATTGAGGGCACTAGTTTGAAGTGACCCGGTTTTATAAAACATGAACCATGGAATTTGCTTTGGAAATTATTGTGTGAAATTAAAATGATTAGATAATATATGCTAGATTGAGAATTATGGAATTGAAACGATTAAATGAAAATTATGAATGAATTATATGTCGGTCTGACTGAGATATATTGATGAATGATAGATATGCTCGACTGACTGAGACATTATGATGAATGATGAATATATTTCGTAGTGCAGCGCTACTAATGTGCGCTTTGAGTGTGTGTGCAGTGGCAGGTAAGACGATTAACCGACTGACCCACAATGGAATAAGATGGGTCGTAAGAATGAAAAACATACATAGGGGTACGACAACAGGCTGTCAACCCTGAATTAGCACTCCACGCACGGTTTGGAAGCTTGTGAGTTGGCCCAGGGAAGCGTGCGTCGTACGGGCGAGGCCATAACGAATTGGTCACGTACGATGAGTTGAGGGGCATGCGATAAGGAGAACCTTATCCCTCAGCCACCCTTCATCTCCAAGAAAGTGTAGTCAAGAGATCACGGTAACAACTCCCCGGTCGCTACATGGTACTCCCCACAAAAAGAAAGAAAAGGAATTGTTGAAAGGGCCCGCCGAAGGGGTACATAGACAGGAACATGATGAAAATTTTAATCAATAATTTAAAGTTTACAGAAATATAATAAAAGAAATAGATTTATTTTATTATATTTGGAAAAATGAGAAAACTTGAAATACATTAGAAGTTTTAGCAAAAGAAATATTTTTAATCCATTTCTTTATCATTCTTTGAAAAAGGAAAACTTGAAGTAGGTTGAACGTACTGATAGAAGAATAGATATCTTGAAAAAGGAAAAATAATTAAAAGTAGATTAAAGAATTTAATAAAAGAATGTTCTTATTTCTTTTTATTGTTTTAGAAAAGAGAAAAACTTAAAACATTGTGTCCATCTACTAGGAAACTTATGAACAAAAAGATTTATGAATAAACTTATTAGTAAGCAAAATACAACTAAGACTCTAATAGGAACCACTCAACCTACATCCCACTGATTTAGGGATTAGAGAACTTAACTAAGGAGACAATGTAGGGATTTAGGTGCACACTTAAAGATAAAGTGACACTTGTTTTATGAGAATAAATATTAGAGAATTATTAAATTAAATAATAATTTTGCATGAAGAGACACTTGGCATGGATATTTTGGTTATAAAAGAAAGGGAGGAGAAGGAGAATGGACTCTCTTGCTCCCTAGTGCTAGACGAGCACCGTAATAGAGGAATTATCTTGTGGTTCTTGTGAGTTGGGTTGAGCTTGACCGGGGATTGGGAGATCCCAACGAAAAGCCATGCATTGTATGTTCTTACGACCCCAAAATGATCGGGGGTTCGGGGGAAAGAAGAGTGCCCCCGATATGGTAGGGAGGTCAACCGAGAGGTCTTTGGTAAATCGGGAGATTGGATGTCTGGATCGAAGCGATAAGGGATGTCAGCTACAACCACCTACAACCATCAGAAATCAAGTATATGGTTCCATTTTATGTGCAAGTTGAGTTTTAGCATTTTTATTTACGGTTTCACATTTGATTTTCAAGATTTAAAGTTTTTCATATGACGTTAGTATTATTTAGAAAGTCTTTTTGGGGGACCCCGAAATGGGGGTTGCTACATTTTCTCTTTACACACTTCAACTTGAAAATTGAAAATCCTAATCCCAACTAACTCCAATTGAGAATGAGTATAGTCACACCTCTCATTAGCTTCAATGCCACTGACATCAACTTGATAGACCTTTCCTACACCAAGAATACCCACAATGGTATTGTACTCTAAGGCATTTTCACCAAGAAGTTATGTCCCCCTTCACCCCTTTAGGAAAGGAAAAGGAGTCTACAACTAGTTAATGCATCTTAAAGCCTACCCTTGAGTACTCAAAGATTCGAAGACCCTATATGGGATTTTCTAAATAGTGTACCCGTTGTACCTCCTCATCCATTCTCCCTCCCGTGTCATGTATATGATTATAATTGCTATATATGTCTTAATTCATTCATTTTGAATTGTTTATATTTTCCTATTAATGCATCATTTATATTTATCTATATCTTAATACATTCTATATGTTTATATGTCCTAATAGTGTCAAATACTCATCTACCCAATCCACATTTACCGAACATTAAATGCAATAGATTTATCTAGAGTATAATACAAAATAATTGTGCAACCAAAACACTATTAAGACATACTAAGTCGTCAAAAACAAGAACATCAATTGATGTCCATTAAACATATCATAATTCATATAGCCCAATTATCCTCCTCTTAGTGCTCAAATTATTTATCCAATCTTCCATCATTTGTAGTCCCTAGTTATCCCCCTCTTGGTTCTCGAATGATATTGAATTAGAAACCCTCAATTATGCCCCTCTAGATGTTTGAATTATCTGCCGAATATTTCATCATTCATGAGCCCCTGTTACCCACTCTTGGTGCTTGAATGATCACACTTGCCATGGTATGTGCCTCTTTGTTGAGACTAGTATTTTATATTCATCATGAAATGATGTGATAACTCATCACATGGGTGATTACAATAAGCATGCAAAGTTGCAACACTTCTCGGTGGCTCTACTTAACTTTTGGGATTCATAAGGCTTTGTAGCCCCCATTATCTACATGGTTCTATGGCCCCAATTAATGGTTTTTAATGTTTTCTTGGCTCTGCAATATTTATTCAAATATGAAGATGAGGCAGAACCCCTCATAAACCTTCTTACTGAAAATCGAACCCCCTTTACATTGTAAAATGCATAATTTATAAAAAAATGCTCCCCGAGCAAACCCTAACTGTATTTGTCTAAAAATAGTTTCTAACTAATTTTTACGAATAAAACAAATCTGGAGCGGTTACAAAATATTTTGAAAGAAGAAATATAGAGAAATTTTTGTAATTTTCTTTAACCTGCTGATTCCAGGACTTCAAATATCTTTCTTGTATTCTGGTGACAAGCTGAGCTTCTGACTACCATTTTAGTACCTGGAAATTCGATTCATCCTGCCACCTGTGCTCCTATTCTTTAACTGCCTGTCAGTTATGTGCCAACTGTATGAGAAAATATCTGAGCGCTGTTATTTATTTTTCATTTTGCACATATTTCATATTTCCTTACACATCAATCTGTCTGAAGTTTCCAAGTTCATCAGTATTTCCAATTTCTACTTCCAAGCTGCGAGGGCTTTCACCAAATTTTGCATCACTACCCAAACTATCTTGGGTCGCAACTTTTAACATTACGCATGGCTCGCTTAACTCACTTATTCTCGCATCTCAAGGTCATGGTGAGTAGCACTTGTAGTCTTGAGCTCGACTAAATACTTCAAAATGGTCAAACACATTGATCCCATCCTTTATATTGGCTAGAGATGATCACAGAGGTCACAGGGCTAGAGAGAAAATGGGACAATGGGGTTTTGGTCTGAGAAATCCGCGAGAGCCATATTGAAAAGTCTCAGCATCTAAATTGCCCTAATTGCGGCTTCTGCATGAATTCTATTAAATATTTTCAATTACATTTGGAGAAACATGTTCCAGTTAGTTTCCAGAGAAACCACGGCCTCCATCGTAGCTCGGCTGAACCATTCACAATACTACCAAAAGAGAAAACCTGCAACCTTTGTATGCACACTGCGCCGCCACGGATCATGAAAGAAGGTGAAAAACCATCTCTGTCGACCATATGTTGAAATGTATTCATCTCCTGTGCGATTTACTTGACCTAGCGTAGTTTGAGTGAATTTTCTCCTCAGCTTTAGAAACCGGTGGCAATGTCGAACCTTGGATGCAAAATATCCAATCTGGACGGATGACTGAAAAATCGTGGCTGCAAAAGTTCTGGACAACAATACTAGAAAAGATGATCGGCTTCTATTGCTTATTTCAGATTCCCGGCGTTGTGGCAAACCTCCCCCTCCTGGATAAATGTTTTTTAGGGTTTTGGAGAGCGTGACGCTTCAGTCAAAAGAAGAACAAATCGTCAAGAATGGGGGCACCTTCTTTTTATAGTCTTGTAAGCGGTTTTCGCTGCCCAAGGTGGTGTCGCATGGTCTATTGAGTGGTTTGTAATACACTTTTTTTTCATATGCGGACGTATAGGAAATGGACACGTGTGACAGTGGTTTCTTTTCCGCACCTGTGTTATTTCTTATCCACCGAGCACTTTTGTAATGTGGAGTCAACGTGGACCTTGGATCGGTCTACCTATGCCCCGTTTTCGTTTCTGCATGTAATAATCCCTAACGATCATAGCGAAATGGTGTCCAACAGGATGGCTTCTTCGATGCAACAATAAATTGTTAACTTGACAGCTCTCCTTTCATCATCACTCGCAGCAATAGAAATTAAAACGACGGAGATTGGGCGTTACTCTAATGTCGAATAGTCAGACATCTCCACATTTTTCCTTGCAGATTAAATGGTGATCATCACCCATCTTCTGGCCATTGCAACTATAGTTACTGTCCCTTCGCGTTGTCATTTGTATATCATAATGCATCCATAATGTTGTGAATGGCGAGTTGTGACTTGTGTGACTGTTTGCTGGAGGTTGATAACGCCTCACCTGCTCTGGCATCCCGTAACTAAACTACTCTGAACAATACTGCCACCTTCCAACAGTTTCTTCTCGGCGCCTGTAGGGTATCGGTGGGGAAAACGCTTAAATAATCATGCAAGAGGAACAAACATCGAACATTCAGAAAAAATTTAGCGGTGAACTCCAAGCATGTTTTTTCAATTAAATCGGAAGATTTGTGAATAACACGAAATGTTCTATGGCCCGCTGATGCGAACTTTTGTAGGTAACTCCAGGCCTCGAATACAGTTGTAAACTTGCTGTTTTCCCATCCTAATCACTTTCTATTTTGCTTATGGGGAACTTATCCCATATGCAAGATAGAGAAGAACTCTTTTTACGTTTAAATACCCCATTGCCTCCAATACACATCTATCGATAAAGAGCTCGTGGACGATGGAGGATATAAGACCCTCCTGGTTTGGCATTTGGTTCCATGATGAGCCTTTGGTGTTGGGCGCTCCTTTTGCTCTACTTTTTCTAAAATAATTTGGCCCAAACCATAATTTAAAGCTTTTAGCCATACCATTTTTTTTATAAAGTCGATATTTGGGATTGAAAAATTTTAAAAATCAAAACCCTCATAAAGTTTTAACTTTATCACATAAAATATTAAAGCCTTTCTTCATAAGTTTTGGCTTAGGTAAAAAATTTTCAAGGTTTTTCTCGCTCTCAATTTAGGTTTAAAATCCCTCTTGGTCTTTCATGAAAAGACTTAGTTCACAAAAACTGAGAACCAATTTTTCTTTCGCAACCTTAGTGTCTTCAACTGAGGACAAATACTCTTTCTTGGCCGAGTTTGAAACTTCCATCATAAAAACTGATCTATTTTGCATCATCATCGTTGTCGGAAGGGAATTAATCATGAAAAATTATTAAGTGTTAATAGTATGTGCCTCTTTGTTGAGACTAGTATTTTATATTCATCATTGAATGATGTGATAACTCATCACATGGGTGATTACAATAGGCATCCAAAGTTGCAACACTTCTCGGTGGCTCTACTTAACTTTTGGGATTCATAAGGCTTTGTAGCCCCCAATATCTACATGGTTCTATGGCCCCAATTAATGGTTTAGGTGAGATATATAAATTTGGTGGAAGTATTGTTGTGTCCTTGGTCCATAATTATAGATCCTAATGAAAATCTCTCATGGTTATTGTCACTGGATCTCCAACCTTAACTATATCAAATCACTTATGTTCATATAACATAATTATAGATCCTATTGAAAATATCTCATGGTTATTGTCACTAGATCTCTGGCCGGAACTACATCAAATCAATCATGTTCGTAGCACATTACATAACCATAAATTTATATCAATGTGACAGTAAAATTTCCATGTTTCATTTTTTAAATAGAACAAACACAATTATTCAACTTTGTACATTCATTTAACAAAACCTATTTTCATCCCTTTAGTGTTACATGTTCCATTCATTCATCATTTCATAATTCATAACAAATATACTCATAATCTAGCGTTTCCGTAATACATAACTAATCAAAACTTATGATAACTAATTGTGTGCATATCATGGTTTTTAAAACATTATTTAAACACAACGTTATCAAAATCATAGAACAACATCTGAACACACATAACTAGAAAAAAGTCATTAAGCTCTCTCTCTCTCTCTCTCTCTCTCTCTAGAGAGAGAGAGAGAGAGAAACACACATCACACACACACACAGACACAGAGCAATAACCGTGAAGTTATATGTTGTTAGTGTCTCATAAGTCATAAGGACTCAACAAATCACCAAAGTAAGATACACATCTAAATGTGCATGAATTTGTCTAAGAACTTAATAGTGGTAGTTACATACAAATCCCCTTTAGTACAATTTGTATCAAAGTGGTATCTAAACAAAAAACGAGGGTAATCCCTATGCATAATGTTTGCCCTTAGAATTTTGTTAAATTTAAGAAAACAATTCTTGTCCATTTCATCCTTTCTTTATTATAGTCATAAAAGTCCTCACACTATATAAAGCTCAATTTATGCATATCTAGCTTTAGGCCCTAGAAAGGTTCAAATTTGATTCAAGTTTGAACTTATTCTCTATTCCCTATTAGCGAGTATGAATGCTAGCCTCGTGATTCACCATGACAATTATTTCCATAATTTTTCACATTACTTTAAGGTTTGTGATTCCTATGCCATCTTAGTCTAGTTCTATAGGATTTTTACATTTGAACTCAAATTAATTCATATTGCATTTAGGTCAATTTATCTTCCAAAAGTATATGGTTAACTTCAAATAATTCACCTGACCCAACCGATAACAAGTTCTTATCCTTGTGTGTTTAAGTAGATGTGATTCCATGGTAAACAAAATCTTGACACATAACATCTACATCCTCTCGTGGAGGATATGGGGTTATATTGATCCCAAGTATGAAATTAATCCAACTATATTTATTGGTCGAGTGTTCATTTTTTCCTATAATAGAAATGGTAAAGGGATTTCTGCAATTTCTAACCCCTTATAATATGTTATTCAACAAGCATTTCTTATTTAAAAAATTTGTTGTTTTAATTTAAGGGATTTCAACATAAGATATCATTTTTAATATAATTTTTATCTCTTTTCTATTATATAAAAACATTCTTAAAATTCCCATAAAAAAACCTCTTCTTACAAATCCTTAATATGTGAATTTATGATGTGACATTCTTTCGTTGTACCAAAATAATAAAAGTTTCATAAGTTGGAATAGACAATTAAATAGTAGAAGTGGAAAACTGAGATGCCAAGATCAATGGAGGTGTCAGAGACATTGTAAGTACTTAAGGACACTAAGTAGATTTGTATGATATGGTTTGTAATAGACAGATCAAATATCATCTATATATAGGTTTAGGTTCATAATTGAAACCCCCAATGTATGGGTCCACACCCCATACTTCATAAAATGTGGATCTAGTAACTCAATATGTCAGTTTGGTCCACTCTCGGTAGTCAACCCTCTAAATGTAGTTGACTACATATGTCAAAGAGGTAAGTTTACATAAACAACCAAAGGTACCAACATCCCCTCTTAAGCTTGAATTGACGGAAAGATCAATTATATAACATTCCCCCTTAATTTGATATCAACTTCAAATCTTAACCATGAAAGAACATATCCAATTGGGTACAATGAAACACTATAAAATCCAATATGCTAATAGACAAGGGTACACTAAATAGCACTATCATCATTAGACTGATCAATCAAGGTACAATGACACTCCTAAGAAGTTGTTCGAACAAATGTCACCAATAAGTTCCTTCACCTGATCTACTCAGTGATTAGTGAAATAAATGTGCATCATGATAATAATCAAGCGCATATGCAAAACTAAATCAAAGTTTCCAAAATTGTTGTCGGAATAGTCCTAGTCAATCATTTGACTAGACAAACAAGACACATAGTTCAATTTAGGGATTTGATTAGCCAATTTGTTGTCCAAATAGTCTCAATTGATGAGTTGACTAAACAAACAAGACACATAGATCCAATGGATGAGTTGAAAAGCTCAATCTATTGTCCAAATGGTGTCAATTGATGAATTGATTAGACAAACAAGACACATACATCCAATTGAGAAGTCAACTTTCCCAATCTACTGTCTAAACAGTCTCAATTGATGAATTGACTAGAAAAACAAGACATAGATCCAATCGAGGAGTTAACTATCCCTATAGTGTAGAAAATTAATCAATATTTAAACATTAAACATACTTTGTCAAGTTAAGCACCAAATGGGTACCCGTTGCAACACTAAAAAATACTCAATCTACATATTCAACAATCCATGAATAACCCAATCAACATATGTATACTAGCTTCAGCACTAGATTTTAATCATTCATGTGTAATAGCGAGTAAAAACAACCTCAACAAACCCAATAACAACCCAATTGAACTTAAGTCAATGAGATAACTCAAGTTGGGTTTACATTCATCAATAAACATGAAATAAAAAATCCCCCCCCCCTTAAACAAAATTGAGGGATCAATACAATAGTCAAATAGTAGTATAAGTGTCAAACAAACATATAACAAATATGCAAGCAAAACATCATTTGCAATTGAAACTTAGTCGACTAGTATTTTTGGTCAATCATCAATAAACCACTCTGATGGATCAACAACATAAAAGAGGAGTATTGTACTAATGTACAATTGATGATATACATATGTAAGAAGTCCTCAAACACCTATTCAAATGTTGCCACAACCACTCATCACTCCAACCACAATCAGTCTTGGTAATTGACCCTAGTCCAAAGTTCTCTTTCATGTCTTTTCTAGAAAGAGCAATAAAAGAAATTGCCACATGGCCAAGAATATTGATTTATAGGCACATTTTTACGATCCTTAAGATGGGGATGTCAATATGGCGAATATTCTTGTTCTAATTGAACATAATGTGCAAGATCAAGTTTTGATTTAATCAATGGTATAAAACACCCTTGCACATCAACAACATTTGCATATTTTGGCTAGTATTTTCAACCAAAATTTTGGTCAACTCATTAGAGTCATCAATAGTGAGTTTTTATTCTGGAAATGTAGTCAAATGATATCCACCTACAACAAATAAAACAACATTTGATGTAGTCACTCTTGTCAATTAATGAAAAACTATCATATCCAAGGCCTCTCTACGCTATCTCCACCTAGGAATAATTAATAAAAAAATTAAACCCTATCTAGTATTTCCAAGTTCACCTCTAATATAGCTCATCTTGCATAATAGTTGGGTCCCAATACCAATGATTTGTTTCTCAAATTTCGGAGAACTATTATCAGTAGTAGCTATCAAGGAATTAGGAGGATCCATGCCATCGATATCGTCCTTACAATCAAGGCTATTAACAATATCATCAAATGCAACACCAAGGGAAGTAGTTTGAGAAACACTATCAAGGTTCTCAAGATCAAAATTCTTCACAACAATCTTTAGTCAACTGACCTCATTCTCATGACCCTATTTGCAATCATTCAAATCTTGAATTGCCTCATCCTTTTTAGTCACCTCTAATAATAAATAATTATATTCTTCTTTCGATTCTTGGTATTCATCAAATAACTGGACATTATTTGCTTGTAAAATAATATCTTCTTCATGAAGCTCATCAACATATGCCTACAAGTGGTCAACCTCATTCTCTAGTTGGGTATTATCTACCTCTAGCCTACAAATCTTCTCCTTCAAACCAGTAATCTTTGTATGAGTGCGATCCTTGAATTCATCCATTCGATACTCAACACTGAAGTTGAGAATACTTTGTTCAGTGTATAACCTGCTATCAACCATATTTGCAAGCTATCTCAGGTAGCTATAAGGATATACACAGGGTATATACCCCATCATTGTATCCTTCAAGTTACATCCAAGATCTGTTGACCAATACAAAATTATAGTTGATGGTTTAGTCAATATCTTTCATAAGTCGACACATTGTACTATAGTTGATATAAGTCAAATAAGGGAATCTAAGTCAAAAGCTTAATCAAATTTTAAAAAAGTCAAAGAGCGAATTAATGTCCTTTCAATGATCCCGTTGAAAAATGACACTCATTCGTCAATATTCAATCAATTAAGCTAGCATTCAACATGCTCACGTAGAGAGCGCTACTTCAAGTGATTTCCAATTGATACTTAGTCGACGAATACCCTAGGTTGAAATATCAGTCAACCAATCTAATATGAAGTCAAACCTTTATCCAAGTGACCACAATAGATTCAAGATTCAATCAATAACCAATCTTCACATCTAGCAAAGCTTCACAACTCTGTCAAAATAACATCCAAGAAATTTACAAATCTCATCAACTAGGGCACACAACAATCAAATCCAATTTCATGCCCATAGAAGTCGACTCACCCAGATCTGTAACTACTTCAGATCATGCGAAGATTAGGATATGATGGCTGAATTCATCAATTCACCATACTTCCAAGCTCCATAAACAAATTCTTAGCAACCCATCAAACCACGAGCTATGATGGAACCCTCCACATTTTTCTCTAAGACCATGTTGGAATAGTGATTTAAACGGTAGAAGTAGAAAACAAATATTTCAATATCAATGGTGGTGTCAACATACATTGTAAGCACATAAGCAAATTTAGAAAATCCATGATATGATATGTGATAGAACAATCAAAGATCACGTGTGTATGTGTGTTACTCCATAGCAAAAAATCCCAATGTCTGGGTCCGCACCTCATACTTCATAAAAAAGGATCTCATTACTCCATATGCCAATTGAGTCCACTCCCAATAGTTGACTCCGTCAGTGGTCACTCCTTTAATGTGGTCAACTATGTACATCAAAGAGGTGGGCTTACATAAACAACCAAAGGCTCCAACATCATACATCAAGAGCATTTGTAGATTTATTTTCTAAACATAGCATATGATAATATTGTTATTTGCCAATGAATGGTTCATGTTCTATTATTATTAATCAGTTTGGCATCTAAGGTGACTAATGATCCACTAGCAATGATCCATTTCATTAATGAGAAATGGAGTCCAACTTCCAATTTTTGAATTACAAATTATCTTACCGCTTTCATTATTGAATTTTTATTGTTTTAGTATTTGAGCTTTCAAAAATATGTGGAGATAAAAGTATCCGTAATGATAAATCAAAGGTTGTTATAGTCCATTGTTTGTTTTCAACAGTTTTTGAGGCAAAATTGTGAAGAGGTTTAACATTGATGCTAAATGGCATGTTGTGTTAGCCCTAAACTATTTGAATACTTATGTAATATGTACACATGACCATGTCCCATTCATCATTAACACAGTTGTAATCATGTCTAAGGACATATTTTATTCATTTTTTGTGTTTCTAGGGTTTGGATAAGGTTGACCAATTCAAACATGTATATTTTATTATAAACTAGGCTTATGGTTAAGGCTAACCTAGTATTATTATGGACCGACCCATAACCCCTCCTTTGAGGAAGCACCCTACCTACATGATTGGTATAAATATACCACTCAAGATTCATTTGTATCATCATCTCATGAGCTATTTCTCTCATATCAAGTGTTAAATCCTGCAAAGAGTTATCAAATATGCCTTCTTTTATTGTCTCTATCTTTGAATGGGTTCATCAACAAAGTTATGAATTGATTATGTGATGTATTTTATAATGGCCATCCATGTGAAATTCAACACTGTAATAATAATAATATTAGTAATCTATTTTGAAGATATCATAACTACGTTGTGTAAGGATTAAAAATTAATTCTCATAATTGCATTTGAAGCACTCAAAGGAGATTATGTGGCATTCCTTCGTTGTCGATCTTATTGGATTTATTTATGAAGTACACACATACAGAGATATGATATGCTATGGAACAATCTCATGAATGTGAAGGTGTATAAAGGTGGTTGTATACAAATAAAACTTCAAGATTGTCTCTTTGTATGATTTAGGGTAGTCTAGTAAAATCAACATCATTCATTGTGCTAAGGCACCTCCCATTTGGAAAATCATACCTCTATCTCCTTGAATTGTATTCAATAGATCATGTGAAGATTGATAAGGTGATTTTTGCATAAGCAAATAGGCTCGCAGTTTGGATAAAACTCAGTGAAAGAGTACTTTGTTTATGATACCTTTATATCAAATTGTGGGAGCTTGTTGTGTCTCTCTAAAAGAAGAACAAGAAGGAAAACATCATCTAAAGCTTTGTTCTCATTCTAAAGCGAGTACATAATCTATTTGGTGCACAAAATCAACATATCTTGGCACTTTCTTATGTTCGTGCAAATTTTGTGATCATTTGTGCATCAATACCAAACATTGCACCATCTCTAAACTTAACATTTAAAGGTGTTTTTCAAGTTTGTGGTGTTTTTTGTTATCTCCAAAGTATGTGAATCACATTAAAGGGTATTTTAGATTATACAAATGGTCATCACTGTGAGTTTGAAAATCAATGCATGTAAATTGTGAATGAACATAGAAAGTGATACCGACTCAATGGGGGATTTTTGATCCATGTTATCGATTTAGGTTTTGATAGGATTGATCACTGGTGGATTGAACCTATGTGTATTTAACTGATAGCTAAAGCCATGTGTTTTTTTATTGTGGTTGAAGCTAATCAAATATGGCTTGTTTTTTGATAGAGAGACTAAGGTGAAGGTCAAAGCATGTTGAATGTGCAAATTTAGCTGCAATCTATTACCATATCTACATGCCCATAGTTAAAGAGTGTTCTATCTGGAAGTTTGATCGAGTATTTGATTATTGGATATGTTTATTTCTGTTGACATCCACAAGTGCATGTCATTATATTGTATTTCCTAGTTATATCTAATGCTTCCAACAGTTGAACTGATAACATTGTGGTGCATGCAAGTGAGAGAGGAAGGTTCCATTCCCTTTCACTAGGGAAAAATTGCTTAACCTTTTAAATAGTTGTTGGAAAAATCAAGTGTTTTGCACTTTAATTGAACTTTGAGATGTTGTGGGGAAATTTGGACATCTTTGGTAGTAGTGCTTCAAAATTGAATTCGTCAAAAATATTCATTACATGGGACTACATTTCAACTTCATGCTACCATCAAGTTTTCATATGACCTTGTTTCTAAGCTTCAAGGTCAGTTAGAAGAGGGGAAGAGAAGGGAAAATGCATTCAAGACTTGCAATACCTCAATCAAACTTGGTATGAAGGGTAAGTGAACTAAGTTGTGCTAAAGGTATGTCCAAGGATTGCATTAGTTCATTGCAAATTTATATTGTTGCATTAATGTGCACACTTGATGTTTTCTCTCCTGACATTAGTGAAATATGAGGAATGATAGATATGTTACAAGAGGATATTCAATGTGTATCACATGGCCTTCCTTCCTCTTATTTTTATGCTTTAATGCTACGCATGAAGTTTCCCCTTCTAATTTGCACAACATACTCAAGCCATTGGGTCCAAATTATATCATCATATGGGATATATTGGTAGTGAGATTGGCATTATTACTCCTATTGACCTTGTGATGAGATGGATGAGAATAGGCCTTGGATATGAGACTTCATTGCTAGATGCAAGTCATTTTAATCCTTCAATCACTAATGCTAGAGTTTGATTGTGTCACCTCTTATAAATGTACTATTGTTGAGTAGGAATCAAAGCCTACACTCTTTATGGGGCAATAATCACATCCTAGACATTTTGTTCAACAATAACATAATCCTTCACCATCAACATCTTGATCGCATTGGCACCCTAACCATTTTGATCAGATGAATTCATATATGCATTGAAATTCATTGAGATAGCAACAACACTTATGAATCATTGGAGAAGAGGCAGATAAGGAAAAAACTTAGAATTAGTGCTGACTATTAGGATTTCTTGTGGTTGGATTAATGATTGGTCATGTTGACATTTGAGAAGAGATTTTGAGGACTTCATATCCATTTATCCTATCAACTATTCAATTGTGCAATGCACATTGCTCTTCTTGATTGATTAATCGTAATAGTAATCTTTGGCTCTTGCTTTGTCTTTAGGAGGGATCTACCTTGTGATATATGTTTTTTCATGATGCCTTCCATATTAAGGGAAAGATATTGAACATGAGGGTGTGATCTTTTTCATCTTTGGCCATGTTTGTATTCAATTATGTATCTATAAGCCCACTCACTTATTTATCGTGTTCAAGGCCGACCTATATTTGAGCTAGGTATCCATAAACTCAATCTCTTAAAGTATTTGAATGAGCTATATTCAAGTTAGGTATCCATATACTCACCATATGCAATTGGGATCTCTCAATGGTATTTGCTCTGGTGTCTATAAACCCATCTCAAATTCATTTGTGCAGATCTAATATAGAAAAAATCTATATGCAACCATTGTCATATAAATAATTTTAGCGTTAGGTCTTGCTTGACTTGTCTTCAAAGTATTGAAGAACTTGCAAAACACAGTTTGTGACATGGATCTTTTAGATAATACCACTAGAATTATTTATAATGCACTTTACATATTCATATGTTTCAATGTATTGCAATTCTACATCTAAACAATTGGTTCATAGTGACATTGGTGGGTCTATGAACACTTGTCGATGTAGGGAGCTTTGTGCTTTCTCACCCTTGACAAGATTCCTTCTCACTAATTCACATGATCATGTGTCTTAGTTCTTATAGAGTCTTCTACTTATAAGCCTCAGTTTGCATCAGTTTGTTGCAACAGATATTTCTCTCTTTGATGTTGGCCTATCTTGGATGCTCTACCAACACATCATATTGGTGTGGGAAATGTGGTGTTCACGGGAGATCGCATCTTCTCTATTTGGGCTCTTGTTTAGATTAAGGGGAAGTGTTGGAATACTCGTGTAATCTATAGATGTGTCCATGGTCCATTCACATTTAGCATGGTTGTAAACATGGTTAAGGCCATATTTTAGTATTTTTTTTGTTTCTAGGGTTTGGTTAAGGTCAACTTGTCATTCACTCTATTTTATTATAAACTAGGTTTATAGTTAAGGATGACCTAGTCATTAGTGTGGACCAATAACCCCTCCTCTCCTTTGGGAAAGCACCCTACCTACTTGAGTGATATAAATACACCATTAAATATTCATTTGTGTCATTGTCTCATGAGCAATTACTCTCATATCAAGTGTTAAAGCCTACAAGCACTTACCAAATATTGCACTTCTTTTGTTATCTCTATCTTCTAATGGGGTTCATCAATGAGATATGGAGTAATTATGTGATCAGTTTATAATGCCTACCCATGTAAAACCCAACATAGAGAGCAAGCATTAAGCTAGCAGAGTGTATGAATAAAAGCATTACCTAACAACATGAGTATTTGGGACCACTTTATAGGAAGGTTGACTTCAAGGTAATTCAAAAAAATTTAAAATTTTCTACAAATATTTTGTACCAAGTAAAATGAAAGGGTTTTTTGATAATGAGTCTAGGATGAACCAGTGTCCATAGGTGTAAGATATAACTTTTTTTGGAGATCATAATGATTAAGTCGGTCTTAAGCAGCTTTTCTAATGCTAAATCAGAAATGTGCATGTCTAAATCAAATACAATATCCAAAATCATAAAAGAAAGTGGTTTGGGATGATATAAAGAACATCTTAACCTTTACTGAAAATTTCAATAATCAAAAGAGAAGGATTATTATAAGTATTTCTTTTAGAGCACTTCCCTTTTCAGATAATATTGTATGAGATGATTATAAGGTTCTTGTAATCAAACTGCAAAACCACTAGTTAGATGATTCAAACTTATTCAAAACAACAACATATGTACAACGAAAAAGTTATATGAAATTTGGGAAAAAGGAAAAAGAGTCTTCCTGTTTTAATTAACAAAATTTCATAAGCTGATCATAAAAATGAAATTCCTGTAAAAATGCAATCAATTGTTAGAAATGACTCTTATTATTGTAAGACAAAAACATATTTACATATGTACAAATGAAGATAACCCAAAATAATTCAAGAACCAGGAGGAGGAGGAATGACTTCCTCTTCTACTAGCTTCATCTCCTTCTATTGGAAGGCATTCTGCACAAAATCTTGTTTAAATATTAGTTGATTATAAAGTCTAAGTCTATGTCCATTTACAACAAGGGAGATTTGAGAATCCTCAATTTTTTTAACTTCTTCATTTTATTCTTGGATAACAACTGATGACTTGGGTTGATCTTGCATAACTCTTCCAAACCGTAGTTGAATCTCATGTATTGGGGTGGTCGAAATAGCATATGATGGAAGAGGAAACAACCCAATGCTACTAAGAGCTTGGGTTGGCTTGTTGTTAGGGTTCGGTATCGGTTGTGTAGGTAATATTGTGGGTCTTGGAGGATTCATATTCTGGAAATAGTGAGGTGGACTCGGGATACCAGGTAGTGAAGGAGGTACAAATCTAGGTAGAAGTTACTAAATATTAGGTGGGTAACGATAGTTAGGCATAGGAGGAGGTGGTTAAGCATAGGATTGTCTTCTCCATCCATGCGGCCATTGCTGGTGTTGAGCATTCTGAGGAGGGTACTGTGGTGGCCAATTCTGCCAACTTGAAGGGTTCCATTGTTGAGGAGGTTGATAAGGGTGGTAATATGGTGGAATTTGTGATGTTGGATTTTGGTATGATGGATGGTTTCTAGGTTGCCAAGGCCTTTCAGATGTTTCACCAAAGCCTCCACTCTCGTATATAGCTTGCAACCCAGGAAACGATGGACAGTTATCAGTTGGATGTGCTTCTATACAAAGGTGACAAACTGAAACATTATTCAATGGACATTCGTGTTGAGGATGTTTAGTTCTACACCTGGGACAGAAAACACTCATTGCTATACGTTCTTCATCCTGTCTCCTTTTAGTTTGTAGTGCATCTAGTCAAGACCCTATAGCTCCTAAGATATCTGTTTTAAAATTTTCTAATAGGTTTCCCAACTCTACCCTTGTAACTCCACCAGGACTGGATGTGTTTCCTTTTGGGTTCCTAGCATAAGATTTCGGATAATGTCTTTCACTCTTTCCTCTGCTCTTAAAGTAATTCCTACATAGTTCACAAAGTTGTGCAAAAGACTTGTGATAAATGTCTCCTGCTGCCATGAGTTTAAGGTTCTCTAAGAATTCTTCTGAAATTCCTTTGAGGAAGAGTGTTCTTACTGTGCCTTCCCAAAGATCACTATATTTGGATTTGTGTAACACATAGTTAAATATTTCGAGATAATCTTCTAGGCTCTCATATTCAAGTTGTTGAATTTTGAAAATATCATTGCAAGAGTCCTTAGGTTTTCAGTAGTCCTGATATTTCCGGAGAAATGCATTCTTCATGTCTTCCCAAGTTCCAATACTATATTCTCCTAATCCCATAAACCATTGAAGAGCAAAGTCTCTCAATGCCATAGGAAAGAGTTTTAGCTTTTGGCTGTCTTGTAGGTAATTATAACTCCTACACAAAATGTCAAAGTTGAATAATAATGTATCTAGGTCCTCACTATTCTTCCCATAAAAGGTTGGTAGTGAGGTGGGAGAGATGTTTTTCATAGTCACATATTGTGCGGTATCTAAGATAGGGAACCCGAAGGTACCTTCAATTCTAACTTCTCCTTCTTCTCCATCTTGTCGGACATGATCTTCATTTTCATCCCCCATGAAGATTTGATTTTCAAAGAGAGAATATCTAGGTAGTTCCTTTCTTGGTGAATATGGGATGCCCCAACGTTCTAAATAGTATTCTTCTTTTTAGGAGGGGAATTACCAGCTACGTGGGAATCCAGTTTTGAAGGTCCTACAGCTGTTGTCTCAATCCGTGAGATAATTAGATTCAAAGAATTCTCAAAAAGAGCATCTACTTATGCAGGATCAACAAAATCTACTAAGTTTGGACCACCTACTATTGAAAAAGTAGTGTCTTTGGGTTTTTGAACTAATGGAGGGTTGGGAGGTCTTGAAGTTTTATCCTCTTAATTCTCCTCTTGTCTAAGTTCAGTCTCAATATGATCTTGAGGCTCCTTTAGTGGAATTTCTTTATGAACAGACTGTTATGATTTCCCTATGGTTTCCCCTAATTGGTTTCCAAAAAGGACTTCCTTAGCCCTCCAAGTAGGACTATCCCCTTTTGGTGTCTTCCGATACCGTCCTGCTGAGTTAGCAGTTGGGGTGGCACGCCCCCCGTATAGGTAGTAGGAATTTTAGTTTTAATAAATCTACCTTGTGAGTCTCTAGACCTATTCATGAAAACAAAACTATAGATAAAATAAATTCTAACTACATCACGACAATTGTTGGGTTTTGGGAATGCCTGTTATAACAGATGTGAAGGTTCTTACCTCTCGTCTTACCGCTCACCCGCCACCAGCCTATTTCTAAATTTCAAAAAGGAAAATTCAAATCTATCGAAAAGAGAATTCTACCTATCTACAACTGAATTCTACCTATCTATGACTCCCCGACAACGGCGCAAAAATGTTGGGTGTGTGAGCTATCTCAAAGAAAACACCTAATATTTAATTATCGACCAGGGTTGGTATTCTTAGAGTTGTGGAAAAATATATGCTGAGGTAGAATGGTACCTAAGATTTTGGCTTGTTAGAACTTAGAAATATTTAATAGAGAAAAGATCGAAAGATCTTTCAAAATGAAAAAACGAGTCAAACTTCAGAAAGACAACAAAGGAACTGATTAAACCTAGTTAAACAAGCAGATCAAAATACTTACTCGACTTTATGGATAATAACTGAAAGATATAAGAACAACAATATTCTTCTGGAAAGCAAGACTAAACTGGAACAAGACTACTTGATGAAATTGGAAACTACTGTTCAGAAACTTTAATCTAGGAATTAGAAATAACTGAAGGTGAATTAAAAACCTTAAATCTATGATAATTAATTATGAAAACAAGAAACTATGTTAACTCAAAATAAGACTACAAACTACTTAATAAATTCAGCAATGATTCATGCATTAATATTCAAAACTACCTAATTCCATTCTCCTTGTGGATTCCGAGGAAGAGTGTCAAATGTAATGGGGATGGGAGAGAAGGTGTCAAAGTGACTTTCAAATGTACAAAGGAAGCAAAATGGAAGCAAGTCTAGTTTAAGCTCTACAAACAAATGTAAACTAAATATTATCCAACTACAATTAATTTTAAACATTGCGATCTATTTCCTATCTATAAGCAAAATGATATGAAACTAATGTAACTTAGAAACAAGTAGAAAACTTAATAAAGACATTTACTGAGATTGAATTTGATGGAAGCAAGTAAATTTTTTTATTAAGATATGTCATATAGAAGCAAGTAGAAAACTTGATAAAGATATTTATTTCTGAACCAAACCTTTTCTTATGAACATCTTCATTATCTGTGTGAATGGAAAATTGATCTTACGCTTTAACAAAGAAACTATCAGAACTAAGATACTTGGAGAATGAAATTATTAATTCTAATCCAAAAGAAATGTTGAGAACATATAATAAACTACCTTAATAATGAAACTAATGAGTTCTAGAACATTAACATGCTAACAAATCAAACATGAAAGACATAACTTGAAAAACAGTTAAAGTAAAGTTAAAGAAGATGAGATGGAAACGAAGAATAACGATAAAACTTAATTAAAACTTTATGCAATGTAAAAAAAGATCTTAATTACATCTAAGACTACTAATTGAAAGCAAGAAAGACTACAATTAAAATCCTAGGAAATTGGATTAAAAAATAAGCATGAAAATAATGCAAAAAGTACTGAGGTCCGAATGACGATCCGGATGGCTATCCGAATGATAGTCCGGATGGAAGAAAACGATTTAAACTAAGGGAAGAGAAGATTGGATGATCTTAACTACCAGCTGGCTGATGCATGTGATCTTACGGTGCAAGGGAAGCAGCGAATAAGCTATTTAAGAGCTAGAATAAGAAAAAGCCATCTATGTTAATCAAAATTTAGGAAACTAGCTATTTCTATTTCATCCTAAAACGAGACTGAAATGTAACTAAAACTAATCTTCTGCTACAGGAAGGAAACTATTGAACTTAAATCCAACTATGAGTGAACTTAGAAGGTTAAGATAACTAAGCTATGCAAACTAAATCATTGAAACAAACTAAGCAGACTAAATGAACTAACTATTGAAGCAAACTAAATGAACTAAACTATTTAAGCAAACTAAATGGACTAGACGTGACTAGTCACCAATTACATTTTGGAAATATTATTAGTGTGAACAGCAACAAGATATATATAACATAAAATAGAGACATCATTTACATGAGTAGCAAAACAACATATACATTCCAAAACAAAGATATCATATTCAAAATAAATGCAGAAATTAAACAAATAACACAACTTATCTGCAGAAGAGAAAGACAAATTATATATACAGATGGAAGACCACTGTTTGTTGAGGGGGCCTTCTCAGCAAACAGAGGTTGATCCTTAATCAGTCAATCACCATGCATGCTGATAAATTTTATAACACTAGAACATAGGTATATTAAATAAGAACAGAGTTACAGTGTTTCTGTATCTATTGCAGTTGGAAAAGATTAACAAGACTAAAGATAAAAGGACTATCTGACTGACTGACTTGACTAACTCGTCTCTGCTACAAGAACGTCTATTTATACAACGTTACAATTGGGGGAGCAAGTCGACCCTTTAGTGGTCGACTGCTTTAATAATAGGCAATCTTAATGCCACAAAACGACTTGACTTAGCAGCTTGTAACAACATATAAGCCAGGGAATGACCTCATAACAGTTACGACAGTGCACAGAGCATCCAACAGGTTCTTCGGCATCGGTTTCCTTCATGCACTCGTTGAGACATCGATCTTCCTTTAATGTGCCAGAGAAATATTATGCTGTCGAGCTGAGCATGCAGGAGAGGGAATATTCTAGAACACCAGCTCACACACCATAGGGGCCACGTTCTAAACAGAACTCATATGACAGTTTGCTTCCTAACAGCCCAAGAATATCTCAACCAACGATCTTGCGGGTTGAATGCGGGCCTGAACGGTGGGATGAATACGGCTAATCATTTGCAACATAGATACACGTCTGAGTGAAGGTTCGTTCAAGAGCCACAACCTATAGAATGAAATGCATTTTCCAAGTAAGCAAAGAAGTATTAATTAAACATCAATAAATCATAAAATGACGATTTTTACCCAAAATCCATGTGATGTGTGAATAGATGCATACCTGATCTGTTTGACGGTCTGAATGGCAAGCAGAATGACTTATTACATAAAAAATGGTAAAAGTAATGCCAATCAGAGTGTGATTGATGTTCAAAAATGATGACAAAATGGACACCAACATCCATATTGTAGCTAACCAAACGAAGGATTTGGTGCAGGAGTAGGGGGTGCTGACACGAGAGGGATGGGTGGGTATTGCAATTCCATGTTGAATGGAATAGGAGGAGGAGGAGGAGTAAAGTTTACTTGTTGGGAAATGGGCCCGATAAGCCCATCTGTTGTTTGTGACGAACCTGTGTGTGTAGGATCTAAAGAGCGATGTTGAGGGGCATCGGGTAGGATGGTGTATAATTAACTAGATTGTGTGTAGATGAGGTCGAAATGTTGGGCCTTTAGGATGGCCTCTTCTTCAATTTTGGGAATTGAGGTTTCCACATCCTTTGTGGTTACGGGTTTGAGTGATATGATGAACCAATCTAACAAGAATTGAGGTTGTATGTCAATTTTGAACAATGTTCGACATCTATGCCACATATGGATGTGGTCTGCTATGTAGGTAGAGGTATTATGTCAAAATTCTATGAGAATTTTGAGACCAAGGTCATGGTGAATGGGAAGTTGAAACTATGTGATAAACCTAGTGGCCAATGTCCCAAAGGTGGCATATGTTGTTCCTGGTAATTTCACATACCATTTTACTATTGTTTTGGTAAGGGTTCACTAAAAGAGGTGATGCTTCACTAAGTCTTCCACTATGCTACTGGAGGAACACCATAAGCATAAAGACATGACATGGTTGGTTGGGTCATCTCCTTGTTTCCCTTCAAACTTAGGCATATCTGAGGGGATCTTATCAGGCATATTTGGCCATGATTGATCATGCACTTAGGGTCATTGATCAGTTTGGCCAAATCAATGAGATTTAAGCTAGCCATTAAAGTTAAATTGGGTCACGCCATTGTCTATTGTGTGGTGTTCCCTCGAGGGGGAGAATGACGTATATGCAGCGATGATCTATGTCCCTGGTGTGAGGATGAGGATGTTGTGTTCCCTCTTCTCAAAGAGGGGGGAGAAGGTATATTTATGCTGAGGAGTGGAAATAAAGGTGTCCCTCTTCCATGAGAGGGTGAACCAAAGGGGTCAAAGCTATCTCCAAGGGAAGAAAATGAGGGAATGCCTCTTCCATGAGAGGATGAAGCAAAATAATATGTGCTTTATTGAAGGGGAGAAAATGAATCAATCAGGGAGTGGCCTTGACTAGAAAATCTCCCTTGTGAACCATGGGGAGAATGCGGGTAAACACCCCTCAAGAAAGGGGAGAGGCCTTGCAGTCTTCAGGAATGTCTTAGGGGGTTTTGTTCCTCTATGGTGGAAGTTTAGTGAAAAGTGAGAGTGATGATTGAAATAAACACAAATGAACAAATGCAAACATATCCCAACCACAATAGATGCAAAATGGTGCAAAGTGAGTGAGATGTGCTATGTCGATTTTAATAGTGCAAGAGTTCCCACATGTAGGTTCTTTTTAATTACAAGTTAGTGAAATTGTATTTAAAAACAAAAATAATGTAAATTACCGAAATACCTAACGTCCTTACTCTCAAATGTAATTGGTCCTTTCAAAGGCACAATCGATGGTGATAATGGGATCCATACAATGATTGACTAGTGAAGGTAACAAATAGTTAGTTATATCGGCGATGAGGCTATGTCCCGAAAGAGATTGGAAACATTTCCCAACGACAATATCTGACTTTAGGATTCAATTACACTCACAATTGGTCCTTGGAGATATCCTAAGTTTGACCACTAAGATACCTGTGTCAAGTGTGGATAAGTGGTTATGCCTAGGCGATATAGTCGCCTTCACAAAAGCTGAGTGACTCTTTGGAGAGGTGTCACCTACCCAAATATTGAGACTATTTATTTTATTGCAAAAACATTATATTAAATTATAATTACAAAGTTTTGTAATTATGACCAAATTTGGTCAAGGATGATTGTAATGACTGATTATTATTATTTAATAAATCAAAACAGGAGACAAACACCCAAGGGAACTGTTAAATGAGTGTTCACTGACCCACTAGGAGGAATGGAAGCTGTTAGAAGGCATGGGAAAGATGTCAGCATTTTCACTCCACCACTAGCTGTTGGTTATGGGACAACTACCCCTAAATTTGTGGCATTATCCCCCCAGGTGGGTGGAAGAGAGATGATAGCTCATTAATGACCAGGTTAACCACTAAAAGGCCTAGGCATCCTAGATAAGGCAATTCGAATTGAGCTGGAAACTCTACAATTATTTTCTGCAGAAATAATTCCTCAAGTGCATCAGGTGATCACTAAGAGATTCGAATAGGGAGGCTAAGTGGAAGTGCATTGTGAGGCTGCTGCAATATTTTTGAGAAGGAACCAGAGGTGCTGATGCAGGTCTCTTTGACTGCTAAGTCTGTAGGACTAAATGATCCAAATTGCTGCTGCAAGTTGATGACCTAAAGCTTCTACAGATTCTTCTTCCTAGTGGTTCAGTGAACAAGCTCAGGAGTCCTAAGGCAAGTAAATTGGTTGTCTTCAGGAATAGGTTGGGTGGAACAGGCTCCTTGGGTTGTTTGTTTCCCTACATTCACCAGGTTCTATTGTTATGTCCTGTTCATTTTCAGTTATATGTTTTTCTACATAGAAATCCAGGGTTTATATTCTGGAATCATCTACTGTATTTCAACATAAATATGCATGTTATTTTTCATTTCATTCATAAACAGTAAGAACTATAATCTCAGTTCATTTCTTCATAAAAAATTCAAGGTTTAAACTTAGCACAGTTTCCATTATTTAAAACAATCTGTTCTATTTCCTTTTTTGCAGAATAGAATTATTTAGGTTTTATTTCTTTAAATTGTCATCGTTCTACTAAAGACTAATCACCAAATCTTGCAATGTTTGCAAATACTCGCATTTTGTTTATTTATTAAAAACCCTAAGACTATATTACAGTCAATTTAGAGCTCAACACTTGAAAACACAAACATCAATTTATTACATTTAAATTGCAAAACCAAAATATTATTATCGTTCAAACTATTACATACACATGAGCTATTTATACAAGATAGAGTTGCAGACAAGAGTCATATTATTTTCCTTATCAACCACATTATCTTAAATAATAAAGATTCGATACCAAAACTATGTCTTAACACCTTTCCAAACTTTAAACAAAACGATCACAGGGTATCACTTTATAAAACAAGCTAGCCATGGCTCTCGGCCAAAATCAACATAGTAGTTCCTAAACAAACTATCAAGCTATTTAAAACTAGAAACCACTTATGATTTATTTCAGAATACATTTTCATTATTCCATTCAAAAAAACAAAAGTATAAGTATCGTCGCACATAAACCATTTTCAGTTATGATCAAGGAAAACTCAGTCTCTTATCATCTTTTTAAAACAAAAGACTTAACATTATAATACAAGACTTTTATTCTGCAGAGACGTTTAGCTTTGAACTCAAGACTATTATGTAGGACACTATATTATCCATTAAAATCGACCGAGGGTTCAATATATCATCAATTCTTAAAATCCAAGACGAGCTGATGATTTCAATGCTTAAAATACAAACATTGGCCTGAAACCTCGCCAGGGTACAAACATCACAACTCTCGTCTAACATCAAGCATCGGCTACAACCAAACTAGGATAACCTATGAGGGTTTAAGAACCACCGAGGCTTACCAAGTGGGAAAGCTGCATACACCCACCAAGATCTAGGCAAGTGAACCTTCAACGAAGTAACAACCTACCACAAAAACCCACAAATGGTTAAATGAGTATTACAGAGATCTACCGAAACAACAGACAGTATTAACGTTTGAAAGTTTGAAACATTACCTCAACGACATAGTCGGGGAATAAGAGACACATCCATCAAAACCAGATGACGGAGACACCTTATAACATAGAGAGTTTAATTATAGCAACCCTTTTTTATCGTAGGATAGGAGTATCGAAACCTGGTTCAAAATCTATTTGATTCTAATTCCTTACACCATTCAAGGATGCAAGAGACTCGGCTCTGTATTAGCTACGCAAATTCCTGAGAAAATTTTAAGGTTTCCCAATAGGTCCAAGGATTGAACTCGGGGAAGGAGTCCTCCGAGAAGCAAACTGCCAAACCCTACATTGCTGCAGGTGGTCGGCCTCTCCACCCTACCACTACCAAGTGAAATGAAAGACAAAAAAAGCACTTCAACGATAAACAAAAGATTAGGGTTTCCATTCCAAAAACCAAGAATACGTGAGATCAACAATGGAGAAGAAGCCAGCAATGCACGTTGAAGTTCGGGAACCACTGCATTGAATTCCCTATTGATTACCACCTCCACCACGATTCCCAGCTCTGTCAACCAAGGATCATGTTAATTTTTCAGAATTTACTTCAATCTGATCTAGGATCTTAACTGAGAGAACAACATGTACAGCATATCTACAGCATATCAATCATGGATACAATAATGCAAGCACACAAGAGACACAGAGTTTACTTGGGGAAAACCATAAAGGTGAAAAACCCCAATAACTTCCTCAGAGATAGATAGAGCAATGATACAACCCAAGTACAAGAGATAGTATTCTCCTAGCAGCAAAACCTCCTCCTCACAAGTGTGCCACTTTCCGAATGAGAGAAGTGTGAATAATGAGTGATCAAATAGAGATCTCCCGATCTCTATTTATACTTATCCTGTCCTGCCCAATAAACTAATGGGGCCTACTTGTCTAGATTAACCCATGGTTAACTTAATCCGGGCCGACCCCACACTTGGTGGTCTAATAACCCATTTACCCACATGACTCACACAGGCCAACCCCATTAAGGTGGTCTAATAACCCATCAAGTATAAGTTACGACACTTCCGTATAGAGGAATAATAACATCTCTATAGGAATACAAACACTTCTGTATAGAGGAATAATAACATCTCTATAGGAATACAATACAAATGGGTAAAATACATTCTGAAGTTACATATACATCAACACTCCCTCTTAACTAGGAAGGTATTTCTCGACATAGATCTGCTAGCACAAGTTTTCTTCTCTGGATCATCATTAGCGAATCATCGTCATTGTCACTGCTGCTGCTATCTCAATCGATCTCTAAATCTACTCATCAGAGGAAGTTCTACAGAGCCAGTCCTTTTTCATACTGGATGTAGGCCCACCTCCTGTAGGTATTCATCATCACTGGTCATACTGTGGAATCCTCAGGACTCATCACGTGCATCTGCAAAACCTCGTAAGAGCATCCCAGGCCTTTTACGAGCACACAGCTCAACCTATCGAATCTCCCAGGATGTTTTACATGCCACTTCACAACATGTCCACGACCACAGAGTATCAACCTGATACTCACCATAATCTACCTGTTGTATATCATCACATGATCATCTTGATCATCATCATCTCTGCGAGCTAGCCAACAAGTAGGTACACCTCAGGACTGATTACACTACATCTGCAAAACCTGCAAGATCTCTCAGGACTGATTACACTGCCACTGCAAAACCTGCAAGAGCATCTCAGGACTGATTATATGCCTTTGCAAAACCTGTGTACCAAACTGTCACATCAATGTCTTCAGATCACCACATAGTCCACGGAGCACAACCCAGATGCACACACACAACACTTACACTCACCATGGGAGGACTAACCTACCACCATGTGAAAGGCTCACAGCACTTACATCAACGACCATGGGAGGACCAACCTACCACCATGTCGGAACGGCCCTAGCACTTACATCAATGACCATGGGAGGACTAACCTGCCACCATGTCGGAATGGCCCCAGCACTTACATCAACGACCATGGGAGGACTAACCTGCCACCATGTCAGAACGGCCCTAGCACTTACATCAATGACCATGGGAGGACTAACCTACCACCATGTCGGAATGGCTCCATCACTTACATCAACGACCATGGGAGGACTAACCTACCACCATGTCGGAATGGCTCCAACACTTACATCAACTACCATGGGAGGACTAACCTGCCACCATGTCGGAACGGCTCGTGTGCATCTGTGTCTCTAGACTCATCACTTCCCTCTGGAAGGCATCTCGATCTGAAGTACACCAAGTCTCCCTCTGCAGTATTCAAACTTCACTCTGGCAAGCGGCTTGGTCAACACATCAGCTATCTGCTTGTCTGTCGCAACATACAGGAGCTTCATTGCTCCTCTCTGCACCATATCCCTGATATAGTGGAACTTGATCTCAATGTTATTTGACTTGTCATGGAACACTGGGTTCTCTAACAACTTTACACAACTCTGGTTGTCGCAATATATACAAGTAGCACTCAACTAGAGATCAAACAAATCAGACAGTAGCTTCCTAAGCCATACTTCCTCACAACTAGCTGAACAAGCTGCGACATACTCTACTTCAACTGTACTCAGTGCCACACAGAACTACTTCCTGCTAAACCAAGAGATCACACATGATCCCATACTGAAGCAGCACCCCGAAGTGCCCTTCTAATCAATGGCACTGCCTGCCCAATCCGAATCAACATAACCCTCCAGGTTAAACTTTTGATTCGCCTCATACTTGAGCCCATAATCCACTATACCCTTCAGGTACCTCAAAACATGCTTTGCAGCTACCAGGTGAACACTCCTCGGATCCATTAGGAACTGGCTCAATGTGTTCACCGCAAAGAAAATATATGGTCTCGTGTTCGTGAGGTACATCAAGGACCCAATCATCTGATGATACATCGTGACATCAACCAGATCAGATGAAGCATCACACAGAAGCTTCAGGTTCGATGCCATAGGTGTGGCCATGGCCTTGCAGTCCATCATCCCAAACCTCTTCAGGATCTCTACTGCATACTTCCCTTGTCCAAGGAAGATTCCATCTACACTCTGCCACACCTCCATACCAAGAAAGTAGTGCATCATACCCAAGTTCTTCATCTCGAACTCGGCAGCAATCTTCCGCTGTGTGTTGGCAATCAATCTATCTTCACCTGTAATAAACAAGTCATCCATATACAAAAGTAGTATCACTGGATTTCCTTCCTCAACCTTGTAGCAAAGGCTGGAATCCACTTTACTTTTGGTAAAGCCCAAACTGGATAGAAAGCTGTCTATCCTACCATACCAAGTTCTGCACATATATGACTCCCTATCATGTGTCTCAGAACCAAGTGGCTGCTCCACATACACTTCTTCTTCAACTACCCCATTCAAGAAAGTTGTCTTGAAATCCATCTGGTGTATCTTCCCTTTCATCACTGTAGCCAGAGCAAGTACGGATCTAATGGAAGTGTATCTGGCTATAGGAGCAAAAGTCTCTATGCTACCACCTGCAGCATGCTTGATCTTGTAGATCCACTTGGAAGTCACTATAGACTCCCCTTCAGGTATTGGGACTGCATCCCAAACATCCTCATGATCAATTGGTACTCCTCGATCATGGCATTCTTCCCAAATCCTGGGAACTTCAATATATTCAATATTTTCAATAGATAACTTTGTTGCTGAACAAATGTTGTAGTCCTTCTTTTGTAGGTGATGGTATACGATCTTTCCTACGCAACAAGTTAAATTGCATGATTAGAAAACATCTCATAGTTTTCAGAACAAATTCTTACACATAAAGAAATATGTCATACAGTCATGCAACTATCTTAGCCAATGCTTCAATACAACATTTATCCATATCCCGTAACTTTCTAGATCCCTTCCAATCTCTACCAGAACATTGTTAAGAGTGTGCACAACTCCCAACATGTCATCCAAGAGGTTTCATTCTAGATAAGTAGAAATGGAATGTTGTACAGTGCCATAGGCCACTTACCCATGTATATTAGTAGTATACTGTTCATCAATGCAACTATTCTAATATGCATAATACAGAACCTAACTCTAGGAACATGAGTATATACATTATTGAACAGTATTATTTAAACAATAAAATATGCAAGGAATGATAATTCAAATACTTATCTTTATTTGTTTTTTGGGTTGACTCCCTCTCAGTATTTTCTTCTTTTCTGCATCTCCATTCTGATGTGAGAAGTGGTCAACTCCCTCTGAATATCTGCATCCTTGCAGAAACAAATGGAGTGTGCTCCCTCTTGATATTTGCTTCCTTGCAGGAACAACTGGAGTGTGCTCCCTCTTGATCTTTGCTTCCTAGATTACCTGTCCTTGAACTTATATCCATCCTTAATCATTATGCATGCTTATTGGTATCATCATTGTGTTATCATCGAGGTCTCATACATAATCACACATTCATTAGTATAATCTTAATACACAATAATCTTAAACATGTATAGTCATGAACTTTTCAAACACAGATAATAAACATTAATATTCAAGGTTTCAGGGAAGTCTTCTTTTACTCATGCATATTCTTATTTGATCATAGGACTCTTCTAGTTAGTTAAATCATCAATCAAGATAAGATACATAATATGCATAAACCCTTGATTACTTACATTTCTAACTTTATGAATAAACATAACCAATCATACCAAGTATACTTATAAGGGATCCTAACACAAGGTAGGATTCTAACTTGATATAGGAAAAACATACCTGGATTGGTATGTTAGCTAGTTATGTCTAACATACCCACATGATGTCTTCTTGTTCTCTTCAATGACTTGTGTTAGTAACCTGCATATCTCATAGGTTAATCATTATAGAACCCAGTTATACATACCTCGTAAGTAGATCTTCTAAGTGATCTATAACAATGGATGAATCTTTGTCTTCATGTCATCATGATCATATGTTCTTGAACTAGAACATGATTTGTCTTTCTTGGTGTACCTTTCATGTTAGCAGACAACATAAACATCATACAACACCATAATGCATCAGTACAATCATAAGTGTCAACACCCTAATCAATGAATATCTTCTATCATGCATTCATAATTTTATTAAGGTGATACGACAAGTCTAAATTTGATCAAGATTGTACTAACCATAATAACATGAAGACAAACATACCATAAACTTAATCATGAACAAATCTCAAAACATACATGGATAAGTCATACCTGTCGAGATTGCTTGTAATATTCTTATGTAAGGCCTTAGCCTCATCTCCCTCTAAAACAGGAACTTCTTCACTTATGCAGGTGACCAATCCATTCTCTTCTAGGATTAACCCGATCCACTTGATTTGCAGGAACTGGATCTGGAGCTGAATTAGGGTTTGTCAGAGAAACCCCCTCAAATTTGCCTTTGAAACTTTCGGATTCACTGGACATGACCCCAAACTAGGGTTTGATAAAGCCCACCCTTCTTCCCAATCAAAAGGTTCGATCCAAAGCTCTAAGCTTCTAGTTTTCTGAGGAGCTTCCAACCGTGGTCACAGATTTAAAAAATTCCCATTTTTGCAGAAGCCCTAATTTTCCACTTTTTCGATCAAAGTCCTGAACTAGGGTCTGATCAAGCCCGGCCTTCTTCCAAACCAAAAATTCTGATCTTGGTCTCTAAATTTCTATTTTTATGAGTAGCATTCAACCGTAGTCTCCGATTACAAAAAATTCCAACTTTCTCTGAAACCCTAAATTCCGGAAGCCATGAATGAAGGTGCTCAAAAATAATTATGTTTTGACGGAAATATGTACCTAATTGTTTCTGTTGTAACTCCGAACCTTTTGATCCACAGCGTCTGAAAAAATTTCCTATGATATCCTGACTTGTCATCTTTCCAACCCCATAGGTATGACCTCAAATGGATTCTCTGAGAGAGATTTATGCCAAGTGTCACAACGTGGCCTGTTTATGGGATAAAAAAGGAGAGAGAACTTGTATGGCATGCCACGTGTCACTGGTTCCATTTAGGCCTCTAAAAAGGTTACTTGATAACGCACAGTCCCTGCACTACCTGTCACTTTTTACGAAATTTCATTTCGAGCTTCCTAGCCTAAGTTATGACCTTTTTTCCAAGGTCACTTGTTTATGACTGAGATCTGGAAGAGGCAGAAACCCTATATTATACAGATCATAAATAAAAAGGTACAATTAATTAGAGGTTTTCCTTTGGACACAAGGTACATGGAGATATTAGCTTCACACTGTACGATTTTCAGACCCTGAAACCTCGCCAAAAGTTATTTATAGCGAAAGTTCTACAATGACTGGTTTTTGCTATATCAAGCCCTAGCATCGCAACTGCAACAAGTGTCATACATGTCATACCATGCCTTCTTTTAGGCTAGCTCTGATACCATGTTAGTTTTTCAGAATTTACTTCAATATAATCTAGGATATTAACTAAGAGAACAACATGTATAGCATATCTACAGCATATCAATCATGCATACAATAATGCAAGCACACAAGAGACACAAAGTTTACTTGGGGAAAACCATAAAGGTGAAAAACCCCAATAACTTCCTCAGAGATAGATAGAGAAATGATACAACCCAATTACAAGAGATAGTCTTCTCCTAGAAACAGAACCTCCTCCTCACAAGTGCGCCACTTTCCGAATGAGAGAAGTGTGAGTAATGAGTGATCAAATAGAGATCTCTCGATCTCTATTTATACTTGTCCTGTCTTTCCCAATAAACTAATGGGGCCTACTTGTCTAGTTGAACCCATGGTTAACTTAATCCGGGACGACCCCACACTTAGTGGCCTAATAAACCATCAAGTATAAGTTACGACATTTACAATATAAATGACGACACTTCCGTATAGAGGAATAATAACATCTCTATAGAATACAAACACTTCCGTATAGAGGAATAATAACATCTCTATAGGAATACAATACACGTGGGTAAAATACATTTCAAAGTTACATATACATCAACAGATCAAAGTAGTGTACAACTCGGCATGTTGATATAAGTTTATAAACTCATTCACGTGACCTACAACAACGAAGGCATCCACCTAAGACCTCCACTACACATAGAAGGTAGAGGACTTAAATGCTAAGACCGGTTTTGATAGACTGCCAGCTCGTAACCCATTCCATTTAACACCCTGTCATATCACCTGTCAGTGCAAAGACTCAAGGTTACATCATATAGTTCATATCATATCCAAAGTGTTGGTCTTTCACATGCATAGGTTATATTCATAATGTATATTGTTTTCAAGTGACAAGGGTTGTTTATTATAGAAGACCTTCGATACTTAGGGTGTTGTTAGACTTCATTCTTTTGCAATTTGCATTATTTTTTCATATTGTCACCTATACTTTACAATGGTACAAAGTAGTAATTAATGTATAAATATTAAAATAGAAATGTCTAAAACCCTATAGTTTTGCAATTTTCACATTAGAATCATCATAAACATGGTGGTAGGATTATAATAAACATTGCTATGTTAGCATGAATTTTCATATCATTATAAAATAAGAAACGCATAAAACTATTTAGGTTGTATTCATAATTACCAATTTATCCATGTAATTAGAATCAAACTTCTGGTTCATGTTTTCTATAAGTGTAGAGTAGCATACAAGTTGATTTATTCACGTAATAAATGTTCATGATAATACTAATCCTTGCGAAAAGAAGAAAAGATGACTTTAGCACTTATTAATTGTAAACTAGCACGTAAACGTGAAATAGAACAAAAGATCCATAACATTAATGACCCTCATGCAAAGAAGTACTTAGAGTATCGTAAAGCATTGACGGTTAACTCATAACATAATTGGAATTACTCTAAAACTTGAATTGTTGTATTACTCTTACCTGTTCAAAGAGACAGGTTCAATTGCTTTAGCTAAACATAGCTAAGTAAACCTCAGGGTACCTCGTAGGACCCCTTCGTTATCATCCAAGAGCAACTGTCAGTACTTTATCAAGAAATTATTTTCACAAAATAAACTTAATCACATGTAGTTTACAAGTAAACACAACCAGAACTAATGATGTACTTTGTGTCATAAAGCATAATTGTTGCTATCGTAATATGTCATTAATTAAAGATTAGTATTTATTTTATTTTCCGCAAAGCAATTTCAGTATTTATCGCTACTTTAAAAAATTTTAAATTTTTGTAATTTTCGGGATGTTACATGTGGTATAGGAGCTCATGTTCGAACTCTCAGCCTGAAAAGGTCCAAAGAACATGCAACAACAAAAAAAATATTTACTAATTAAATTATTTTTTATACAAAAAATTTGTTCCTAAGTTACAGGTATGGAAGGATCAGCTAAACACATGGAGGACAGATTTCGACCAAACAGTCATAGTACTGGACAACATTATGAAGAATAAGTCCATGGAGAATTGAATGACAATTCATCAGAATTGTTACGTGCCTTTCAGGAGTTGAAAGCAGAAATAAGATCTGTTAAACAAGATAATGAGAGAATTCTGAAGGCATAAGAAGAACTGAACCAAGTACTGTTCGATCAATGTCCAATGGATGAACAGGATAGAAGGGTTGAAAATACCTCCAAGATTGAATACTTACCTCATGGGAATAAGGATAAGAAAGTAAAAACTCATGATAACAGTTCAACATCATCAGGAACTGCAAATGAGATACGTAAAGAGAAACGTAATTATTCAAGTGATAGCAGCAAGGGGGATTACAAACCAAGAAGAAAAATCCATAAATAGTATGAACTGATTTCTGGGGAGTTCAATAAAATAAAACCCCCAACTTTCAATGGTGAAACTGAGAAAGGAGAGACAACTGAAGCATGGTTGTTCAACATGAAGAAATAATTTCAAATCTATGATTATTCAAAATCATTAAAAGCAAAGATGGCCATATACAACTTGATCGGTAAGGCAGATATTTGGTGGCAGGACATCAAAAGAGTGAAAGACATCAAGGAAAAAGATGTGAATTGGAGCACTTTTAAACGGTACTTCAAGAAGAAGTTCTTATCTGAACAGTATTACGAAGAAAAGTCTAAGGAATTTTATGATCTAAAATTGGGAACCATGAACATGAAAGAGTTGAACAACAAATTTCTGAATTTGCTAAGGTATGTGCCATATCTTGTGGAGGAGAAACCAAAGATTCAGAGATATCTAATTTGTCTACCTTTCAACATCAAGGATAGAATAGAGTATGACAGTCCAAATACCTTAGAAGAATCCATGAGGAAAGCAACTTTCTGCTATGATACAAACCGGAAAAGAGAAGGGATATCTAACTGGAAAAATCATAAACCCAACAATTTTGAGCTGAAGAAAAAGAATTTTTGGTTCAATGGAAATTCTGGTTTTCAAAAGAAAAACTTTCCAAATTGAAATTTTTAAGGAAACAGTCCCAGAAATAATCAACATCCAAATTTGACGTCTCCTAGAAATACACCCAATGTTACCAGGACTAATGACCAGAGGGCACCTATAAAATGTTTTGAGTGTCAAGGTCCTCACTATGCTTCAGAATGCCCCAAAAGGAAGCGGACAGCCAATAATATTCACTCCATACAAGCTGAACCTACTGTGGGAGACTTGGCAAGAGATATGCCCAGAATTAATGCAGTTCTAGACAACAGGCAAGTGGAGCATCAAGTCTCTATGGTAGAGATTGAAGGTATGCTACAAAACCACCCAGTTTCTATTTTGATTGATCCAGGCGCTAGCCTGAGTTATATATCTCCTGATATTGTAGAAAATTTTAATTTGAAAACAAAAAAAATTAATAAATCCTGGTTAGTTAGACTAGCAACAGGAACAAAAAGAAAAGTGTATGATTTTGTTGAAAGCTGTGTTTTATCTATGAATCAGTTAAAGACACAAACCAAGTTAAATGTTTTACCTTTAGGATCCTATGAAATTTTAATTGGGATGGACTGGTTAGAATCACATCATGTTATGTTGAATTGTTATGAGAAAAGTTTTACCTATCTAAATGATGAAGGAGAAACAACAGAAGTAAAGGGTATTCCTAGAAAGACATCACTTAGACAAATTTCAGCTATGCAAGTAAAAAGAGCAGTTAGAAAAGGATGTAAGATGTTCGCAGTGAATGTAGTACATGAGGAGTCAATTAAAAAAGAGGACAAACTGAAACTAGAAGATATACCTATCCTAAAAGAATTCCAGGATGTTTTTCTAGAAGAGATTCCAGGGTTATCCCCAAAGAGAGATTTAGATTTTACCATTGAGCTGATACCGGGTGCGGTGCCGAACTCTAAAGCTCCATATAGGATGAATATATTGGAATTAAATGAGTTGAAATCATAGTTGAAGGAATTGATTGATAAAAACTATAAGACCCGGCGTGTCTCCTTGGGGAGCACCTATTATATTTGTTAAGAAGAAGGATGGCACTCTAAGGCTTTGTATATAGATTATCGCCAACTGAATAAGATGACAATCAAGAATTGATATCCATTGCCCCGCATTGATGATCTATTTGATCAGCTGCGTAGAGCAACGATATTTTCAAAGATTGATTTAAGGTCAGGATATCATCAAGTTCGTGTGAAGGATGAGGGCATTTTTAAAAAACAACCTTTAGAACTCGCTATGGATATTATGAGTTCGTAGTCATGCCATTTGGGTTGACTAATGCCCTGACAGTTTTTATGTGTTTAATGAATAATATTATGCACAAGTATTTGGATAAGTTCGCCATTATGTTCATAGATGACATTCTGGTATATTCTAAAAGTAAGGAAGAACATGACGAACATCTGCGTATTATTTTACAAGTTCCGAGATATCATCAGGTATATGCCAAGTTTAGTAAGTGTAACTTTCACAAAGATAAGATTCAATATTTAGGTCACATAATCTCTAAGGAAGGAATTTCGGTTGATCCCGATAAGATAAAAGCCATTAATGAATGGTCGATTCCTAAAGTTGTGATGGACGTTCAATCATTTATGGGGATTACAGGATATTATAGAAAATTCATAGAAGGTTTTTCAAAGATTGCAAACCCCATAAATTCCTTACAGAAGAAGGGGAAGAAGTTTGTATGGGATCAAAAGTGTGCAGACAGTTTTAAGAAGTTGAAGGAATTACTAACTACAGCACCCATTCTAAGAATTGTAGATCCTAATAAAGATTTTATAGTATGTACCGATGCATGTAATGACGAACTCGGTGGAGTCCTAACACAAGAGGGACATGCTGTTGCATATGATTCTACAAAGATGAAAATACATGAGAAAAATTACTCTACATATGATCTAGAATTTTTAGCAGTAATACACGCCTTAAAAATGTGGCGTCACCATCTTATTGGCAGAAAATTCACTTTGATGACAGATAACATGGGGCTGAAGTATTTACTAGATCAGACGAATTTGAATGCTAGATAGGCTAGATGGCTAACCTTTCTAAGTGAATATGATTTTGAAATTCATCATATAAAGGGTAAAGAGAACAAAGTTGCTGATGCCTTAAGTCGTAATGCAAAGTTAAATTTTATTTCAGCCATCAGTACATACACAACAGATTTGGAAAATCAGTTTTTGAAGGGATTAAAACGGATGAAGAGTACATAAATTTACATGAAAAGACAACAGGAAATAATTCTGAAAATTCTATGGAAGATTTCAAGTTAACAAAAAATGGATTGTTGATGTACAAGAACAAATTATATGTGCCAAATGTACCAAAGATAAAAATTCTGATTTTAGATGAGATGCACAAAATTCATTATGTTGGTCATCCAGGTTATCAGAAAACCATCACTATGTTACGGAAAGAGTATTATTGGCCCAGGATGAAGGATGAAGTAGCAGAATATATAGATAAATGTTTTGACTGTCAAAAAGTAAAAGTTGAACATCAGCATCCGGCTGGACTGTTAGAGCCATTACCCATACCTAGTTGGAAATGGGAGATCATAAGCATAGATTTTGTTACCGGACTACCCAAGAATTAGAAACAAAATGATTCCATCATGGTGGTAGTGGATAAAATCAACAAGGCAGCACATTTTATACCAGTAAAAACTACTCATAAGGCTCCAGACATTGAAGAAATTTTCATGAAACAGATTTTTCGATTGCATGGAATACCAAAGGTGATAGTTTTAGACCGTGATTCTAAGTTTATTGGAAAATTCTAGAGATCTTTGTTTAAAGGGTTGAATACAACCTTAAACTTTAGCACAACATTTCATCCACAAACAAATGGACATACAAAAAGAGTGGATGGACATAGGCCAAGTGGTGGCCAAGAAACAACTAGATCCAATGTGAACCCATTGACTCCATGATCTAGCTCCAAAGTACACAAAAGGGGGCCATTCAATGAACCCAAGTATATGAGGAGCCAAATATGAATTCTTGGAGGTGATGGGGATTTGATGAGCCTTCAATGCATGGTGGGTAGTTGAGACCCCTCCATTTTGACAGTCGCACAGATTTCGAAGGAAAATCCATGCTAGTGTACACTGGTACATAACCGATATTACGCACAGTAGCGTGGGATATCACAAGAGTAATTGTGCTAGCTATTCTTTTGACTATTTTTTTGCATTTTTGGACTCATGTTGTTTGCTATATCTGATGAGGATGACCTCGGTGGGATGCATGCTATATGTTGATGAATCCTTACTACATTATTAGCCAAAATGTCGCATGTGTGCAAAATTTAGGTGTTAACATGTACACATATTAGAAATATTATTTTCCTTAGTCTCAGGAGGTCATCATGCATTCTTCTCTACCACATGTGCATTCACTGTCTCTACCAATTAGGTTTCCAAATCCAAATTTTTTGTACTCAACACTTCTTGGGCTTGACTTCTTTCTTATGCATCATGATGGACATTTTAAACATCTACAATCTACAACTTCAAAATGACATTTCCAACTCTAAAAATCAACATCTCTCTACCAAATCTCAAAACCTATTATAACACATTTCTAATATAGCTTCATATAATCCTCTTAGGGCATGAACTAAGTTATGCACAATGATATCTTCAAATTCTCCCTATGCAAAAACTAAGTGGACCAATCTACAACTTTCATGACCATCATCCAAAGCTTTGATTCTCAAAATCCATTATTGGGGGGGAGGATACAAGGACCTCCCAAAGTGCTATCTTCTCATGTGTGATTACAAAAAAATTGTTGTAACTATTAAAATATTGAGAATATGCATAAACATACAACAATATGTTTTCTAACGTGCAAAACACAAAACTACTAGTTTAGCCTTCTATCCATACAAGAAAAAATTAATCATGTAAGAAACAATACACGAGAGAAATGAAATGATACACTGGATATACATGGTAAAACCCCAAGTGGGGAAACATGCACGGGAATGGAAAATATTATTATTATTCAGAAATATCCAATATTTTTACACTTGAGCTCCACTCCGCATATGCTTCACAACTTTACAATAAAACGACAATAGCATTCAAAGATATGAAATCACATTATAATATGCCCAGAAGCTCTCCTTCACCTCTATTATATACCAAGAGGTATAGAAGAATTGCATCCCAAACAACATGTGGGATAAATGATTTTCCACCTCTTTATATAGTGAATGGTAATGGTGGAATATTTGTCCATGATGCACGTGGGATAACTCCTTTTACATAATATTAGAGTTATTTTTCCTTCCAATGCTAGATAAGAAATCTTACAACATCATACCAGACATCATTACACATGTAATATTAAAATTACACATTCCAAAACTCCCCTGTAATGATGATTGGGAGAACCATACATAAATGGAGTAGTATTTCATTACATCAAATTTCCTCCTTTATGATAAATTCTCACATTTCCAACAAACTTTGAAGATGCACAAACTTTGCTTTTTCCATGGATTTGGTGAAGATATTTCTTGTTTTTTTCTATGAGACAATGCTCCAAACAAATAATGTCATCCACAACAAGATCTCTGATATAATGAGTATCAAGTTCAATGTGTTTAGTCTTGGAGTGATACACTAAAATGTACACAATATGAATTGTACTATCATTGTCACATCTTAACTCAATAGGAGGCTTCTGAACTAGTCCAAGCTTTGTAAGAACAAGCTAGATCCACACCACTTCTTTAGATGCTTCTACTTCACAAGAAGAAAGAGAAGGAGTTCTCAACTTCTTACTGGACAATGAAATCAGACGTAAACTGAGCTAAAAGATATATCTTGCAATAGATATTATATTTGAAGTATCCCTTGCTCAGTCAGAATCTGTATAACCAAGAAGTGAAACTGTAGCCTTACTAGAATAGAAAAAACCATAATGCAATGTCCCCTGTAAATATTTGAGAATCCTCTTTTCTTCTTTTCAATGACTTTCATAAGGATTTTGCAAAAATCTTGAAAGCATGCTGGATGCAAAAGAGAGATCATGCATGTTTTATGTTAAATATATCAAACTTCCCACAAGAAAACGATACAATGTCACATCAACAAGAGGAGTATTACAATCAACAATTAAATTTACAATACATTGAAATGGTGTAGGTGAAGGATTACAATCCCTCATATGAAACCGTGCAAGTAAATATGTTGCATACTTAGGCTATGAAAGTAATATACCATCATCCATATGTCAAATCTGTAGACCCAAAAAATAATGTAATAGGACTAAATCGATCATTTCAAATCCATTCTTTAGATTATTCTTAATTTCATGTATAAATGTAAGCTAGCTGCCAGTAAGGATACGATCATCCACATTGAGTAGCACTATGAGAAAATCATCATCAAAGTTCTTAACTTATAGATTTGAATAATATATACACCACTTAAAACCATTTTTCAAGAAATAAGCATCAATTTTTTATGCCAAGCTCTAAGTGCCTGTTTAAGACCATATAAATACATGTTCAATTTGCATACTAAACTTGAAGTTTCAACAATAATAAAACTAGGTGGTTTTTGCATATAAATGTATTCATGAAGATCACCGTTCAAAAATATACTCTTGACATCCATTTGGTTTATTTTCCATTGATAAGAAGCAACAAGAGAAAGAATTGTTCTTATTGTGTTCATTTTAGCAATTGGAGCAAAATTTTATGTATAATATATACCTTCTTGCCGAGAAAATCCTTCCCCTAGTAGATGCTTGATTAGGAATTGGAGGGATCTCTCCACAGCCTAACCTCACACGATCTTGTGCTTAACTCATGTTTTAGAGGAGCTTCTCGGACACACTTCTTACAAGAATGGATTTATCCTATCCTCTTGAAAAGACCCACTATGTTTAAAAGTTTAATCTGCTTTGGGAATTTAATGTAGTCCTATCCCAAAGCACTAACCTAAGTTATTTAGTGAATGCCCCTAAAAAAGAAAAATGTTTATAATAAATTTTAATTAAGGCATTCTTTTTAAGTGGTTGTGATTACTCAAGGGTAATGAAAGGTGAAACTTATGGTGTTTGATGACTCAACATGGAAAGAAAACGCATTTAAGATTAAAAAATTTTAACACTTGGAAAATTAAAAAGGATCTTCTATGAATGCAATGCAAATCACTTATTTTTCAACTAAGCAAATTCAAAATGCAACTTTTTTCCTTTTCTTTTTAAATGAATACTGAAAACATACTACAAAAGAATTTTTGTTTGTTTTTCTTGAAACAAGAAAGAAATCAAAATAAATGAAAGATGCAACCTAACTTTTCTTTTTCCTATTATACTTTTCGCAAAAGGGGAAAGAATTTATAACAAGAAATGAAAATTTATACTTTTCTTTTCTTCGAATGAAACTAAAAAAAACTAAAAATACAACCCCTAAAATTCCTTCCTAATGCAAAAAGAAAGCCAAATAAAAGTAAACTACATAAACAAAAAGTTTAAGTTTTCTTTTAATGATAAAAACAAAAAAAACAGAAACCTTGTATACAATTAGATTACTTAAAAATTTTAAAAGACGCAATCCAAAACATAAACTCAGAATCAAACCTAAGTTCAAAATATTTCTAAAAGGAATGTTACTTTCTAAAATTAGACAATCAATTTTCCTCAAAGTAGAACCCACAACCCCAAATTTCCAAAATGAAACTGAAAAAAGAAGAAAATTTATTGTATCCAACTTGGAAACAGGAAGCTTGCATGCACATGACAGTCTAGTGGACAAGTCTCGTACCTGGGAAAAAGCAATATTTTCCAGAAAAAAAAAATAAAAAAATAAAATAAAAAAATAAAAAAATAAAAAATAAAAAAATAAAAATAAAAAAATAAAAAAAAAATAAATCTTGTAAAGGCCTCGAAACATGACTGTGTGTATAGTAGGCCACATACCTTCACGAGAAACTGGGAAAAATACTGAAAATGACCCCAAACACTAGAATCTTTTCTTATAAAGGCTCTAATAGGATAAATTTAAAAAAATTAGAGAAGCCAATAGTAATCAATAAAAACAAACAGAATTCAAAGAGAAAAACCAGAAACCCTATAAATCTCGAAATTGGAGACTTCCTCAGCGAAGTCGCCAATTTTATTGAGGGATTTAATTACCCTAATGACTTTTTGGGAGTAGTCACTACAAATCAGATATCCTAAAAGAAATCACTCAGCAATCATATATAAAATAAATTTTTAATATTTGCGGGCATATTTTTTTATCAAACAAGAAGGACAATAGAAGAAAATAACCAACCTAGAATCCAATGTTTGACGAAGATCTCCTCACTGACAGCTTTAATCTTCCTTGTTATCTTCAAGATTCAACCTTAAACAAAACAATATCATGAAGAACAAGTAGTTACTACTGCAAAAGATATTTAATAAACTTACTGTAAATTGCAAATAACCAAATTACAAGAAGATATAAATTGCACATAAAATCTTGAAATTGGACATAAAAGAGTGTTATTTTATGGTAATAAATAGCAGAAATACAAACAAGAATGTTTCACTTGATTTCTAAGCAAACACCGTTCTGAAACTAGCTTTCTGGGGTCCTCCAGCCAAAGTGCTTCATTCACCCACTCCTAACTCACTTTTGAAATCTATGCCCAAAGAATCTCTACAATTATTGGCACAATAAGGGATTCCAATAGACGATGAGAAATGAAGTCTTAGATAAGGGAATGTAATTTGCAAAAAAATGAAAAAGGTTTTCAATCTGAGCTTGATTTCAGCAGCATAAGGGTATTCTCTATAATCTCTTCATATGATTTTTTTTCCTCCTCTTTTGCTTCTTTCATATGATAAGAGATCAGTAAGGGAAGTTATCAGGAGGCTATTTACGAGAAATAAGTTAAGTAACAAGAAAAACTGTGAGTTTCCTGAAAAATCACTTAATTTTTAATTTTATATTTTTTACCCTTAAACATGAAGGTATGCGATTTGGACACTAATAGGTCGCTTGGACATGGGGTGTCCATGAGTAGGTCATGTACCTCTTACCATACTTGATTCTTTAATATTTTTTCCAAGATAAGCTTCTATATAAGGCATCAAGGATGTCTGTAAAGAGGTAAAAGGATCAGATCATTCCTCTCAGTGCCTATGGGAATAGAGTGGAAAAAGTAACTATACCACGTACACCATCATCATAATGCATAGCTAACCCCGCATTGGACCCCCTTACATTTCCCTCTACTGGACTCATAGCCCCATCAGTGTCCTCCCCATTAGTTAGCCTTGGAACCTTTCATCAATATTACAATGATCATGTTTGTTAGTTTTCATAATCACCACGGAATCTACCTCATGGTGTTAAGAAACACATAATAAATAAGAAAAAAATTACAGTATAAATAAGATCAAGTTCAAAGGGTCAAAACTAGGATATTACATTACTACCATGCTTCAAGAGTGATTTTATACAAGTATTTTACCTCTTTCAACCATGTTGAGTGCAACTTCATTGTTACCTCTTTCATTGATTTAGAGGCCTCTTCAGCTAGTTCCTTAATTATAATAGCATATCTAACCTATTGTAGGAGATGATAGTACGATATGGAGCTACTTTCCATGGTCCGTAACCCATACATGTAATTCCTAGTATATTTGTTCAAACCTCCACTAGGAAACTTCAAAACACTGATATATTTCATATACAAAAGGTTGTGTGCTTTCAATAGTAATTGTGTAGTCCAGATCCCATCAACAAGAAAGGCATGATTTTTGTTGTTGGGATAACAATAGTTACTTCTAGTAGGCTATATATAGTGTTGAAGGAACTGCCAATTTGTGTCCAATTGTCACTTTGTATTTATTGTTTCCCATTCTAGGTCACTATTGCTTTGATAATGGTATTGTACATATGAGAATATTTGTGGATTTACAACAATTATTTGTTTCATTACCTAGAAACCTCAATCACATGTCCACTATTGGGAAAACTTCTCCAATTGAACAATATGACATGAAAGAAAGAATAAAAGGAGTAAATATTCCAAGAATATGGGTGGTGTCTAAAGACATTGTCACAATGTGTAAGCATAATGCATTATGATCATAACATCACAATGCATTATTTAAAATCAATTGAAACATCTTAATTTGGTATCAATATAACCCATAGAGTCATTATTTTATAGTCTTCAGATCTAACAAACCCCATTGAAGTGAGGATGATCTAGTCCACAAATAGGGTTTGTTGGTTCTAACCATTTCCATGAAACCCATAACATCCCATATATTAGTCGGCTACTCTAGTCAAGCCGACCATGGCCTCGTTGAACATTCATTCGATTGATTAGTTGACCACTCAGTCAAGCCTCTAGGAGACTACTATGTTATCCAATTGTTGTCTTGCAACTAACTGTCTCCAAAATATCTAGAGGTGTGATGAACTTGCATGGCCTTTAGTTCCAACTTCCAACCCCCCCATCAAAAAAACACTTTGAAGATTCAGGAAGTAGAATTATGTTCTCTAAACACCTCTCCATAATTTCAGTTGCTTAAAGCCCAAGCATATCCCGAAGTTTCACAAAATTAGCTTCTAGTAGATGCTTCGTAAAGATATCAACAATCTAATCATATTTCCCGCAATAAAAAAGAGATACAACATTATCCTATACAAACTGTATCAAATAGTAAACTTGAAGTTCAACATGATTTTTTTTTTGTGAGCAACAATATTATCAACAACCTGTATTCTACTCTTATTGCCACAATGGATAACATGCAAGGCCCAAATAGGAGAACTAATCACTTCTAAAATATGATAGATCCAAACTTCCTTTGTTGCGGCATTGATAGAACCATGATATCCCTCTTCCATAGTTGAATGAGAGACTAGCTTCTATTTCTTACATGACCATACCAATGGTCCATAACTAAGTCGAAACACAATAGCGAGAAGTGGACTTTCGGTCGTCAATGTCATCACCTCAATCAGAATTAGTAAACCCGACCAATGGTTGTAAAATGAAATAATATTTAATACCAAACTGATAAGTTCCTTTAATATAACAAACAATTATCTTTATATCTTTCCAATGGCTTTATTGGGGATCTTGCATGAACCGAGAAACGACATTTAGAACAAACTGGAGAGATTAGGTCGATTGTGAGTTAAGAAAATCTGGCTACTGACAAACTTCAATAAAGAGTGGTGTCAACTCGAGGAGAGTCACAGTCCTTAGATAATTTAACGCCAGACTGATAAGGTGTAGCACAAGAATTACAGTCATCCATCTTGAATCATTTCGAAAGATCCAAAGCATAATTTGGTTGAGAAAGAAATATTACATCATCCATTTGCAAAATCTGAATTCCTAGAAAGAAATGTTATAGACCAAGATCAATCATTTCAAAGGTATCTACAAGTTGTTTCTTCAAACCCAAAATTAGAATGACATTATTTCCTATTATGACTAAATCATCAACATATAATTCCACAACCAAAGTATCACCATGAGCATGTAATTCATGAATACGGTGATTAGATTCACAATGTTTGAAGCCAATATTGATAAAGAAATTATCAATATTCTCATACCAATCATATGGCATTTGTTTCAAACCATACAATGACTTTTTCAATTCAGTGACAAATAAGACCAGAATTTATCACAAAACCAAGGGGTTGTTCCATATAAATTTCTTCAAAAAGTCTCCATGAATAAAGACTTTTTTAACATCCCTTTGGTGAAGTTCCCCTCCAAAATAAGAAGCAAGGGAAAGAACTAGTTTAACATAGTTCATCTTTGCAACTAGAGAACATGTTTGAGTGTAGTTGATTCCTTCTTACTGAGAGAAGCCCTTGGATACCAGTTGAGCCTTACGATGTTCAACAACAATGTTGGAATCAAACTTGGTCTTCTAGACCCATCGACACTTCACAACATTATTTCCTTGCGGTGGAGGAACTAGTTCCCAAGTGTGATTCTTATGCATTTCAGTAGCCATGTCATTTTTCCATTCAAGCACTCCATGAGCATCAACATAAGTGTTAGGATCATGGGTTTCTAGAATACGTGCCATCAACACAACACTACCATGTTGTTTCTAATAGTGGGTCTACTGACAAATACTAGCATCTCTAGCATCAGGTCCAAGAGCTTCAATTGTTCTAGCAATTCACTGAGGTATACAAGTCAACGATGATTCATGTCGATGATGGTTAGTCAAATGAGAAAGTGTGTTGATTTTCTCAGTTAATGTAGACTGAGTACCAGTCAACTCAGGAGTAGAATTTGACTATTTGGTCGAATCTTCAAAGAAGGGTACATCCAATCCAAATTCTTCAGTAATATCAAAAGGATCACTATGCAATAGACCAGATGAGGAGTTCAATAACTTAGTACTTGAAATGATCTTATCGAAGATCACATTTATGCTCAAAATGATATGTTGTTTAATTGGGTTATATAGTCAATAGGATTTTGATTCATCATGATGCAAGCATGACTCTTTGCATCCAATTTCTGTTGGAATATTCTCACCATCTTATCTTGGGTATGCATGAATTTTGCATTCATGAATGCATTCCATGCACCCATGCATTGGCAGCAGGGACTCCTAGCACCTAATCCTTACTTTGGGCCCACTAAAGCTTCGTTTTGGCCATAATTAGCCCTCCTACCAACTCAGACCACCTTATTTACACCACTAGAGTTCCAATGAGCCCCCATGCATGATTTTAGGAGTCTGCATAGTTAGTTCCATGATATGGGATGCCTTGTCCCCTTGATTGCTCAATTAACTAACTGTTGCACCTTTTTTTACTGATACTGAGTATATGAGCGCCCTGTTTGACCACTGACAGTTAGTTATTGTTGGCTTCTTTCTGGACAGACCCGGGTTTTCAGGATGCGCAGCAACAAACACCCCTTGGCGCACTAGCCCTCTCGGCAACGAGTTGCGCAGCAGCCCGAAGTCTCACCCGAAGTGGCTATGGGGGGGCTAAGGAATTAGGTTTCCTTAACCTAAGTGATGTGGAGACTAATCTTCTCCTTCCCCTTCCGGGAGGATTCCTCGGAGCGGAACGTCTTACTCTTCCGCAGATCTCTCAGCGTGACAGCGTTGGAACTCACTCTTACCGGCCCCACTGCGCGGTAGCTCCGCACCTGCGCGCGAGGCGTTACCGGCTACGTCCGATACACTATGTATCATTTTTGGACTTGCGCCACTGCGCAGTAGCACACTCCTTCGGTGCTACGGCGACAGTGTTCTTTACAAGCTTCCTCGACAAAGCACAAGTGTAACTTCTAATGGAGCGTCAAGGACTTACTTACATATTCATTCATAAATATAGAGAAACCTTCATGTAAACTTAGATAGTAAAACAGATATGCATTCACATAAACATCACCATAACAACTAGAATTATGTGGTTCGCCTCCATGGGGAAATCACATCCACGGGAACTGTATTCTATATTAGCTCAAAATGGGAATTACACAGTACGTTGCGCACACAGCTGCAGCCTTAGATCTTTCTGGGAAACTCCCCGCAAACAGCTGGGAGCCCTTCTCTTAGATATAACTCTTATCTTCTACAGACGTTACTTATGACTACACATACAATTACCTTCCCTCAGTCCTGCGACTGGTCGATACATACATTGGCCCTTGCGCTAAGCGGCCTTTAAATACACAACAAGATCATTAACAGTTTACAAAATACAACAATACAGACTCAGACCTCAACTTAGACTGTCGGCAACTCTGCAGCTATCCAACTCTTCTGATATTCAACTAAGGCCAACCACCTACAATCTTACTTTGATGACTATATAACTTAAAGCCAACCCTTTTCCCTTATCAATTATACATATATATAGGTGGCCCTTAGGGTCGCACCTTTACAAAACTGTGGGCCTTTCCCAATAGTAATCCCCAAAACCCTAACCGTGGACATGGCTAGGTGTACTGTAGGCGCCTCTTGCAGTCACGTCGCTGCTTTCTGCAGACTCCACAATATCCGGCGTAGATCAAGGGTATGGGTGCCGCTTCATCGTTCTCTGCTCCTTGTCCTTCACCTTCAATGCTTTGGTCCGTTGCTCTTCCTTGGTCAGAGAAACCATAACTTCTGTACTTTGCCTTAATGAGGGTAGTTGATCCCTCTATTCTGTTGCTTCATTTACTGTAGTGGTTGAGCTTTCTACTCGGCCACCTTATTTACTCTTTCCTTTGACGTGTGCGCACGAGCTCCGCGATTCCCGGCCCGTAATCTGCGCTGAGCTCGTCCATCTGGCACCGTACTGTGCACTGTTCACTTCTGCCCAAAATTGGTGCTTTTACTCAAAATTAGCGCTTTCCCTTCAAAAATTGTGCTTTTTCCTCAAAATTGGCAGCTTTACCATAGCTGTGGCCTATGCTCCAAAAGGCCCCTAACACTTACTTGTGGCTCGTCCTCAAGCCACTCGCACTAGTGTGTGGTCGCTTTACTTGCGCGTTTGCCTTTTCTTGCGTCGCAGCAAAGGCTTGTTTCCACTGCGCAACAGCGGAGTCCATTTCTTCCACGCACTCCGCAGCTATCTGCACCATGTCTGCAGTGGCTTCTTCTTCACTTATGCCATCAACCAACTGTTGAGATTCAGCAAATTCTTTGATCTTCGCCTAGGCTTGGGCAGCAAGTTCAGCATACTCATCCATAAATGGCTGAATGTTGTTGGTGATATTAGCATCTTCATTTCTGAGCTTGTGCAGTTGTTGCTAGACTTTGCGCACTTCACTCATTTTCCTCATTTTGGCTAAGCCTTCTAAGGCCTTAGCTTCTTCACTCAGAACAGTTAGGGACTATTCTGCTACTTGTACCTGTTCCAAAAGGCCAACTTTGAAAGGGAGCTTCTCAAGCTCAGCCCAAGCCTCCATAGCTTGTGTCATTAGCTTCTGGGATTCATCTGCTCTGCACTTCATTTGTGTAGAAGCTATGCGCAGTGCTTCAAATTGTTCCTGCCTATCATCTGTAGGATGTGCTGCGACACGAGCTTCCAACTCGACGATCTGCATTCTATGGTCCTCAACCATAGCAACTATTTCCTGCTCTAGGGCTTTCGCCCTTCCGCCAATAATTTGCACTTTCTCAACCAAAGGAAAGTCTGGTTGAATCTGGCAGGCCGACAGCTCCTGGGCGATTTCATCAACTACATTTCTTATCCCAGTGTCTTGTGCCTCGTAAAGTGAAAGATGCTCAGAGATCTTCTTATAGCCTGCCTTCAGCTCTATTTCCTGCATTTGCAGTCTTTGATTTCCATGGAATGTGGAGAGCTCTCTAGCTCTCAGCTCAATAGAGACCTACTCTTGTACTAACTGCAAAGTTTCTAACGGAATCAATGACAAATTTATCTCAATAGGGCCAACCGTGTTTACCTGGGTTGCAGCCAAAGGATCCAGGAATGTCTTACTTGTAGGCGGGATGTGAATGACAGTATGCCTCTCTACAAGTACTTCAACCTGCTCGATGCTTGTAGATGGTTGCGGCACCTACGAGGTGGATGCTGGCGCATAGGTCTACGCAACTCGTCCTGCGAGACCTTTCAACTCCACGAGTTGTCGATCCAGAGCACTTCTGATATTGGCGTGAGAGGTACACAGCTCTTGAAATGGTTCCTTGAAGTCCTAGCTGAGCCTCTCGACAAGGATCTCATAGAGATCCTCAGTTGCTTCTGCGGGGTGCGACAGCTTCTGTTTCTTGGCCGCTGGTTCTGGCGAACCTTCATCACTCCTTTGCTCGGTCGTTTCCTTACCCTTATCTTTCTCTTGCGCATCAGGGGGTGGCATCGCGGAAGCGAATTCAGCGGCCTGCCTCCATTCTTCTGGCCAGGATTTCACAGTTTATTCGACATCTTGAGTAGTCATACGGTAAAGGCCTACAACCCATTCTTCCTGAATTCCGCGAGGGCGGAAGTAAATTTAATGTAAGTTGGCAGAAAAGACCAACTTCGTTCCATAAATTTGTGTTGTCTCCTCTCTCAGCCTCGGCATCTCCTCGATGGTGTCCTTGAGGAGCTGGTAATATTCATAGAACACAGCGCGGTTCATCTTGCGCTTCGCGGGATTACTAGAATCCTAGAGGTTGACATAGCGCATCCCTGCAACCTCTCCTGCGCGGTGCGGAAGGAACTGAGTGTTGGGGGGCTCCTTCCACCCGACAAAGGCACATAAAATCAAAAGCCAAGAAAAATGGAACAACTGGCCGGCGACGTCCTGAACGTTCCGGCAGTCATCCAAGAAAGAATTCAGGAGGAAGAGAGACCAGTTATACTGCTCTCCCTCCGTAGCTGCGATTGCGAGCTCTACAACAGCTCCAGTGACTTCTTTAGGTCTGCACTTCGTTAGAAGTCTGCCTGCAAGCAGACTGCCTGTGAATCTAAGTGCTTCATCTTCAACTATAGTGAGGTCATAAGCCCGACCTCCTCTCAATAATTTGTATTTCTGCACCAGCTGTGCAGCCAACTTTCTATCCTTGTCTTTACCAACAAAATGAACATTGGGATCCTTACCAACCATAGATAGGCCGGTAATGCGATGAATCAAGTCCACATTCAAATCAATTGGCCTCCCCAGCCAAAGATAACCACCAAGAACACAGGATAGCAGGGCCTTAACAACTGCATTTACTTCATTGCTACGCCCACAGTATGGTAGCTTCAACAGGTTCAACAGTCCAGGCCTCTCTAGATTTGCTGCAAATTCTTTTGGGACAAACTCATCAAATTTTCTCACGGTATTATGGACCACTGTCAGATAGTGATCCAGTGCAAACTGAGGATATGTTCTGTAATCGCCGAGGTTGAAATCAAAAACCTAACCAGTGGAATATGTCAAAGTAGGGACCCTTCTTCCCGCATGATTTCCGCCATTGGTGGCAATGGAATCAAATACTTGGTGTTCTTGGGGATACACACCTCGGGTGCATCATCTGGATGCGGAGGAATATAGTTGACCAGGGTGGCCAAGGGCTCTGAAACGGGTTCATCCGGATGCTGCTACTAGGGCTGTTGTTGAGACGCCCTCGTGCCCGGGGACTATCTGAGATCAGCGAGACCAGGATGCGTATAAACCGAGGTCGTGACCGGGGTAGCCATACCAAAATCTAAGCCTCTGCGCTTGAATTGACGGATGACTTCTTCAGTTGACAGGTTCTCCTTCATGAACTTATATAACCGACAAGCACTGAACAGAAGAGTGGAATAGGGTAGGATGCGAATGCTAAAACGGATGGAAGCAGTCTGCACGATTCGGCTCTGAAAACAATGGCTTAGACTCAAAGAGGACAACTATTCAACTCAATAGCATGAAAAGTAACCCAAACATATACGAATGAGGGGTATTTATAGCTGAGTGCAGTAGTAGATGCGGATAGGTGGGGCTAATAACCATAGGTGCCTATGCATATGATTTGACAACCCCCCTACCCCCGTGCCTCTGCGGTTCATTAAATGCGAGAGATGGGCTCTGACAGCCTTCGGAAGATGTGCCAGGTCCTTCGGATCCTTAACTAAATGCAAATCTTAGGGAAATCCAGCCGAATCTGTTAGAGCAAGTACAATTTAATGGCGATCTTATCCTCCATTAATATTGCAACGCGGCTATAGAACTTCCGTAATTCAAATTTCCGGCGGGTCACTTCAGCATAGGTAACTGTGCACATGGAGGGCTCCATGGCGAGGAGAACTTCACAAAAATGACAAATCGACGACAGGGAACTCCGCAAGCGCGAGAGTTCGACAACCCGGGGAACTTCGCAAGAGCGAGAATGTGCTCATTCAAAACAGACTTTATTGACTTGCGTGGATGTTTCAAGGAACTGCGCGGGAAGCCAAAGACTGAAAATGTCTCACGACTTCCGTGTAGACTGTGATAATGCGATGCCTCTTTCAACTACACTGAACATCTGCACTTCAACAGCTGATTAGGTCGACAGGGCGGAGTGGCCATCGCGATAAAGCTTGAGCCGACTCCCGTTGATCATTGTGGGAAGCGCTTCTCCATTGAGCTTCGCAAGCTGAACTGCTCCACCTTCTGTTATTTTCATCACTTGAAAATAGCCTAACCAATGTACACGAAACTTGCCTGGAAACTTGATGAATTTACTGTCATAGAGGAGTACCAAGTCTCCTTCTTGAAAGACTTTATTCTTAATATGCCTGTCATGCCAAGCCTTCTGTCTTGCCTTCTGCACTTGTTGATGGAATCCAGCTAAAAGTCTGTCTTCTTCTAAGGCCACCAATTGTGACAGTCTTTCATTCGTAGTATCAATATCTGCCAGTTCCATAATTTGAGCAATTCTGAGGCTGGGAACAATGTATTCCATGGGCATGACTGCTTCTTGTCCTTACACCAAACTGAAAGGTGTGTGACCCGTTAATTTCTTGCATGTGGTTCTGTAAGCCCATAACACAGCTGTGACTCTAAGGTCCCAATCGTCTCTTTGTTGATTACATATCTTGGTCAGGGCATTCTCCAGAATCTTATTGAATGCCTCCACCGTACCATTAGCTTGAGGGTGGTAGGGTGTACTCTTATGGTGACTAATGTGGAATTCTTCAGTAAGGGCCTCTATAGTCTCATTCAGGAAATGTGTGCCCTGATCACTCATTAGAATCAGTGGACATCCAAACCTAGTGACAATATTCTCAAAAATGAACTGTGAGGCAGTGACAGCGTCTCAATTCTTAACTGGCTTGGCCTCAGCCCATCTGGTGAGGTATTCAGTAGCTGTAATGATGTATCTTGCACTGGTTCTCTTTCCTGGTGGGTTAATAGGTCCCACAAAATCAATGGCCCACTTATCAAAAGCACGTAGTGTTATCTGGGGTCTTAGTGGCATTTCATCTCTTCTTGAAGGTTTTCCTATTCGTTGGCACACATCGCAACATTTGCAGAATTCCTTAGTATCCTTATGCAATGTTGGCCACCAAAGACGTGCGGCTAAGATCTTCTACGCAGTCGGCTTCCCTGCAAAATGGCCTCCTGCGGTCCCTGAGTGCGCTTCTGCGATTATGGAAGTTTTCTCATGCGGCAAGATGCATCCGCGCAAGACTTCATCAGGGCCCAACTTATATAGCTGGCCTGCTATCAAAGTGAAGTCTGCGGCTTTGACAACAAGTTGTTTCTTCTGCTCGATTGTAAACTCGACTGGCGCTTGCCCTGTAGTGAGAAACTCAAGAATGTCAAAATAATACTCATCCTCTGCTTGAACAGAAAATAGATGTGCATCAGGTAGATTGTCCTCCAAATTTGTAGGTTCCTCCCCTAACTCTATCCTAGATAAATGGTAAGGTCCTGCATTTAATCTACCTGGCTTTACAATAACCTCAAAATCATACTCCTGGAAGAGTAGTAACCATTTGCAAATTCTTCCCCCTAACACTGGCTAATTGACCAAGTACTTCAAAGCAGAATGGTCAGTATACATTTGAAAGTGAGCACCCAATAAATAGTGTCTGAACTTATGTAAGGCATACACCATAGCTAGTCCTTCTCTTTCTGTAGTGGTGTAGTTCTTCTCAGCTGTCGACAACTTTCTGCTAGAGTAAGCAATGGGGTGGTCAATACCTCCTTCTCCTGGTTGTGTCAGCACAACCCCCAATGCTATGGAAGAAGCATCTACATGAACATGAAAGGGTTTTCTCCAGTCTGGGAAAACTAGAATAGGTGCTGTGACCATCTTTTCTTTAAGTGTATCCAAGCTCTGTTGGCATTCTTCTATCCATTGGAATTTCGAATCCTTTTTCAGCAGTCTTTCCATAGGCGCAGTTATCTTTGCATAACCCTTGATAAATTTCCTGTAGTACCCTGTATGTCCCAATGTAGTGCGCAATTGTTTGACTGAGTTGGGCGCAGGTAAGTTAGCAATGATGGAAACCTTCGCAAGATCAATCAGGAGTCCTTGTCTGCATACAATATGACCCAACAAAATACCAAAAGGAGCACAGAAAATACATTTTTTCAAGTTAAGGGAAATCTGATACTGTCTACATTTTTCTAACATCATCCTCAGATTCCCTATATGGTTCTTTAGTAAACCGAACACAGTCCAATCATCAAAATAGACTTCTAGAAACTTATGAATGAATTCTTTAAAAACAGCAACAACGACTCTAGAGAAGATAGCAGGGGCGTTTTTAAGACCAAAGGGCATTACCATATACTGGAATGAGCCCCATTCAGTCGCAAAAGTGGTCTTATGGCGGTCTTCTGGATGAATTCTGATCTGATGGTATCCCGAAAAGCCATCAGTGAAGGAGTAAGCCTCTTGTCCTCCAACATTGTCAAGCACTTCGTCTGTAAAGGGCGTAGGAAATGGATCATGTGCTAATGCGTCGTTCAGCTTGCGCAGGTCCACGCAGATTCTTATTTCACCTTTTGTCTTTTTCTCTTGTACCACCATAGGACTAATCCAGTCACTTTCCTCTACTGGCTCAATGATACCTGCTACGAGCATCTTATCAATTTCTTCTCTAACCTTTTCTTTATATTGCGGGTTCAACCTGTACGGGCGCTGTTTCACTGGCTTAGCGTCTGCTTTCAAAGGTATGCGCATAACTCCTAATTCTCCTAGGATGCCTTTCATTTCTATAAACTTGGTGGGAAAGATATCCTGGTACTCATGTAGTAAATCTGCAATATGGCCAACAGTTTCATCATCCCAATAATCTCCTATAGAAGCAAACTTGGGTTCGGCTTCTGTACCAATGTTAATCTTCTTGAGCTTGATGTGTTCTGTAACTGCAGGGATATAAAGATGAGGGCCTTCAACTTTGCGCATCCCTTCTGATTCTGGAATATTGATGTTGCGAGGATCATCATCCTCTTCTCCAGCAGCGAAATTATAGCATTCCAGGGCATGTTCCATCTGGACATCCCAATCTGGTTGAGAATATTCTGGTAACGGACATTGTTCAAATACCTTCTTTCTAATACACTTTAAAGCCTGATCAATGCTTGGATGTTCTGACTCAAAGCTGAAGTTAAGTTGAAAACTTTCCATCATAAGAGGCCAAGTGATAGTGCCTCTGCGCAATTCTGTTTCAGTGTACCAGTTCCTTGGAACTGTATCCAACGTGTGGATGAATAGGTGAACCCACTCATCCTCTGGAATATCCGACCATTGCTGAATACATGCTTCAATGTGTGACCTGGAGTCACTCTGTCCATCATATTTGCGCAACACTTCTGCTGTAGTTTCTTGAAATCTGCGCAGTATCAATCTGCGACAGTTTTGCCATGTGTCAATATTTTCTTTATGCGCACCCCACCATCTTGCGGGTGTAGCGCGTAGTGCTACATCCAATGCTTGTAGGCGTTGCTCATCTGGGATTTCTTGTTCATATGCATATATGAATTCACTTACTCCGGCTAACCCATCAAAGATTGGAGTGTTATTCAATTCTGTGCCAATCCATCGAACGGATTTAGTCATCATGGCGCAACGACTTGCAGAAACCTCATGTAAGCGATTCTGCCAATTTTCCAGTCATGCTTCTGAATCTGATGCGCACGAGCTATCGCATCGCCAGCTGATATGGCCGTCTACTGTGGGATTGACATAGTCACTATGACTAGCAGTCATCTGGTACAAACTGTCAATGTGGCGCACTTCTTCTTCTGCTCGAATGGGTTCAATATACCGTGGTCCTTGAAGGGGATCAAGTGGTGCAATGACCCTAATCTGGTCATCCTCAAAGGTCATCTGTCTTTTCTTCAAATTAATGACAGCCAAATTATCAAATGCCCAGTCTATGCCTAAAAGTGCTGGGTAAGGTCTACTATCATCCAGAATTTTGATTACTTTAAAGTCTGCAGAACTTCTTACTCCCCCAATATCAATGGGTACATTGGGTAATCTGCCCAATGGGGAAACTCGTTGCTGATTTGCAAGTCTTAGTTGGATAGGAGATCTGGTAAGCTGAGGGCTACCCATCTGTTCCCATGTCTGCATAGTGAGAACATTCACTTCTGAGCCTAAATCCAAAATGACTTCGTCCATTTCAAATGCTCCAATCTGCGCTGTGAGTCTCATCTCTTTTCCAGTTCTAGTATGACTCCCAATCTGATGAACAGCATGCTGCGGTGTATTCATCGAAGCAGATTGTTGACACTGATCCAACAGGTGTTGGAGCTCCATAGTGGCTTTTTCATTGCGCAACAACTTTAAACAGCTTCTTAGGAAAGTATGAACACTGCCTAGTGCATCCTCCTCATCAGGCCTTCCAGATGTAGTGGCCTGCTCTTGCACCAGGTTCTCTTGACATAGCACCTGCGGTCTGGTATCATTATGCAGAATTGTGAAAGAGCTTGAAGCTCGCGGATCTGAGAAATACTGTTGAGCTTGCTTGAATGCTTCTTTTTGCTTCTGCAGGTCGAGCGGAGATGGTTTAATATTAGTGCGGCGCACCCATTGCGTCGCTGGCTTTCCAGTTCCCGACTCTGGTGCACCAGTGGTTGCTCCACTGCGCGTCACTATATTAACTGTAGGATCTAGTCTTCTTTGTTCTGCTCCAATCAACTGGATATTCTGGTTAACCTGTGGCTTCTTTTGCATCTTGGCTATCAACTGAGGGCATTCTTCAATGACATGATCATAAGATTTACAATATCTACAGATAGTTGTAGGATTTTGGCAATCCCTTGCAAAATGACCTTGAGCTCCGCAGTTATAGCAAGTGATCTGACCTTGTCCACGACTAAAAGCTTCTGCGCGTCCTCGGCCCCTGTAATTTCCTCCTCGGCCTTCGCGAGTTGGTTCATTCTACGGACCTACTGTGGGTCCTTGTGGTTATGATTGTACTCTATAAACATCATGTTTCCTTTCCATCATAAGGTCATATGCTCTGTAGTTATTCTCATCATGGCCTACTGATTTACAGAAATTGCAATATAGATTCTTCGAAGTTTGTACATATTTCTGTAACAAGTGACATTCTTGTGGTCTATGACCTCTAGTTCTACAGATTTCACACCAAGGCCCCTGAGCCTGTGGTAAAGGGTTAGGTGCTCCAGTTGCAATATACTCTATGAAAACATGACAATGGTCCTTTGAATGACCTTGTGCTCTACATTTCGTACACCAAGTTTCTTCTTTACCATCCTTTCCTTTCTTAATATCATGCACTTGCAAGGTTAGGTTTGCTAACTGGTTCTGCAACTGCGCAACATCGTTGCTTGTTCCAGCAATTGGTGAAGCTTCTAGTTTCATAGCCATCTCTAGAGCTTGTTCCTGAGTAGTGAGGTTCTGTTGCATGAGAGGAAGTCTAATATGAGGAAGCAACACAGCAATGAACCATTCCTTATGCTGCTACGGTACAAACTCAAAGCTTACTTGATCTATCAAGGCTTTGAACTTTTGGTCAAAGTCCCATACTGACTCTGTGGGTAACTGTTTGATGTCTTTGAGCTCGGTTATGCACTGTGATTCTGATTTAGGTTTCTTGAATTCTCTAATCATAGCATTTCTTACATCAACAAGCGTCCTATTCTATGCTGCTGAGTATTTCATGAACCAGGTTAAGGCTCTCTCTCTTAGCGTGGTTTCTAACTAAACTAGTTTAACATCATCATCATTAATTTGCTTAATCGTCCAAATGGCTTCACATAGGAACCAGTGCTGCTCAGGGTCTTCTAGCCCTGTTCCCCTAAAAGTTGGTAACTTCATGTCATCACCCATCCTTCTTGCGCTAGGTTGACGTGGAGGTGCTGTGGCACTGCCTCTGGGATGGTTAAACAAAGGTGGAGCTGAGGTACTAGAAGTACCATGCGGGCTACTAGAAGGTGTTACTACGGGGTTATGTTGAGCCCCGTCTAGCTTTTGCGGTGTAAAAGGATGATACAGGATATGAGCACTCCCTTGTCTCTCTATATGGCTCGCTCTAGGAGCTCGACTATCTTCTGGGATAGACTCAAAAGAATGTTAGTCAATGCCTACTTTATACCTTTTTCCACTACGAGTACAACCAATAACTTCAAGATCACTATCAAAATCTGCGGACATTACTTATCTATGCTATTCATCGGAAGCTATGCATAGTTTTCCTTTTCCATATAAGAGCATTTTAATCCATAAGTTCAGAGAATTTAAGAACTTACCCCTGTATGCTTTGAAGAAGCTCCTCTCAGCCTCGCTGAAGCTCTTTCTCGTATCTACTGTAAACTCGGTGATGAAGCCTTCCAGCAGACTGTTCAACCAAAAGTCTACTGCGCGGGACACAAAATTATCGACCCGCTTCAAAATGCTAACTAGCTCAGGCGTCCAAGCAACGGGCTGATCAACACGCACAGTGGGTCCAGTATCTGCTAGCTTGGATACCCACGCATGCAACTCAAGTGCAAATGTTACGAAGAAAATCTCATGAAGGTCAGTATAAATATGCTTCTGCAGCCAGTCCTCTGTCTGCAGCCTAGGACTTCTATTTTCACATTCAACGAACTCTCTAGCCTTTGAATCAAACCAGTCTTGAATTTCTTTAGTTGTAGGATTCCAGCACCACATTGCCTTCACAATAATAGTTTTAAAGTCGGCAACAAAATCATTTGTTGGCTTACAAATGGATATGAGAAGTCGACGCCCAACTCAACTTCTTCTGCCTCACACACTCCGAATTTAAAGTATCACAAATCCTTAGAGCAGCAACGGAACCATTTGTTGGCTCCCCTTTTCTCTAGGTTTCGCATCAATCTCACACGTCGCTGGAATAACAAGTTTCAAGGCAACGAAACCATTTGTTGGCTCCCCTTTTCTCTAGGTTTCGCATCAATCTCGCACGTCGCCGGAATAACAAGTCTCAAGGCAACGGAACCATTTGTTGGCTCCCCTTTTCTCTAGGTTTCACATCAATCTCGCACGTCGCCGGAATAACAAGTCTCAAGGCAACGAAACCATTTGTTGGATGCTTTCTGGACAGACCCGGGTTTTCAGGATGCGCAGCAACAAACACCCCTTGGCGTACTTTCCCTCTCGGCAACGAGCTGCGCAGCAGCCCGAAGTCTCACCCAAAGTGGCAATGGGGGGGCTAAGGAATCAGGTTTCCTTAACCTAAGCGATGTGGAGACTAATCTTCTCCTTCCCCTTCCGGGAGGATTCCTCGGGGCGAAACGTCTTACTCTTCCGCAGATCTCTCAGCGTGACAGCGCTGGAACTCACTCTTACCGGCCCAGCTGTGCGGTAGCTCCGCACCTGTGTGCGAGGCGTTACCGGCTACGTCCGATACACTATGTATCGTTTCTGGACTTGCGTCACTGCGGAGTAGCACACTCCTTCGGTGCTGCGGCGATAGTGTTCTTCACAAGCTTCCTTGACAAAGCACAAGTGTAACTTCTAATGGAGCGTCAAGGACTTACTTACATATTCATTCATAAATATAGCGAAACCTTCATGTAAACTTAGATAGTAAAACAGATATGCATTCACATAAACATCACCATAACAACTAGAATTATGTGGTTTGCCTCCATGGGGAAATCACATCCACGGGAACTGTATTCTATATTAGCTCAAAATGGGAATTACACAGTAAGCTGCGCACACAGCTGCAGCCTTAGATCTTTCTGGGAAACTCCACACACACAACTGGGAGCCCTTCTCTTAGATCTAACTCTTATCTTCTACAGACATTACTTATGACTACGCATACAATTACCTTCCCTTAGTCCTGCGACTGGTCGATACATACATTGGCCCTTGCACTAAGCGGCCTTCTTACATACACAACAAGATCATTAACAGTTTACAAAATACAGCAATACAGACTCAGACCTCAACTTAGACTGTCTGCAACTCTGCAGCTATCCAACTCTTCTGATATTCAACTAAGGCCAACCACCTACAATCTTACTTCGATGACTATATAACTTAAATCCAACCCTTTTCCCTTATCAATTATACATATATATATGTGGCCCTTAGGGTCGCACCTTTACAAAACTGTGGGCCTTTCCCAACAGTAATCCCCAAAAACCCTAACCGCGGACATGGCTAGGTGTACTGTAGGCGCCTCTTGCAGTCACGTCGCCACTTCCTGCAGACTCCGCGATTTCCGGCGCAGATCAAGGGTATGGGCGCTGCTTCATCATTCTCTGCTCCTTGTCCTTCGCCTTCAATGCTTCAGTCCGTTGCTCTTCCTTGGTCAGAGCAACTGTAACTTCTGTACTTTGCCTTAATGAGGGTAGCTGAGCCCTCTATTCCACCGCTTCATTTACTGTAGTGGTTGAGCTTTCTACTCGGCCACCTTATTTACTCTTTCCTTTGACATGTGCACGCGAGCTCCACGATTCCTGGCCCGTAATCTGCGCTGAGCTCGTCCATCTGGCGCCGTACTGTGCATTGTTCACTTCTGCCCAGAATTGGCGCTTTTACTCAAAATTAGCGCTTTCCCTTCAAAACTTGTGCTTTTTCCTCAAAATTGGCAGCTTTACCATAGCTGCGGCCTATGCTCCAACATTTATGCACCCCCTTGGAGTCTCCTCCCCTATTTTGATGTCCACATGGTTCAGTTATGCTTAGTTCTACCTCAGTTGACTGATTATGCACTATCGGTGGCCACTAAACCTTATCGGGAGATGGTTCCAATGCAAACTAAGCCTAAACTTGAGGTGAATTCGAATCCTTCTAAGTGTATCAAATTCATTCTATTGTAACATTCTTTGATTTCCAACTTACAGCTGATTAATGTATCAACAACACTTTTTCATGTGTGTTTCAGTTTTATGAGTGAATTGATCCATGTTTTTGTCTAATTCTTCTCAGTAATTACATTGTGAAATTGTGAGGTTTGTTCAAGCTCAGTGATCTACCCCTGTAGAATTTCACGTGGTATCAGAGCTTGTGAGATATTTTGAGTGCAGCAGTTGCAAGAGTTGTAGCAGTAGCAGCAGTAGATTCAGTAACAATCCTCCATATATTTTTCCATTGTTTTGCAGGTATTCTACAAAAACTTCCATGAATATGAAAGTAGACACTCCTCTCACTCCATTCAACTATGATGAGTGGAAACCAAAGATGATAGCATATCTGAAGAGACAGGGTATTTTTTATATGTGTATTGGTGTTATGAGATATTTTTCTTCTTATGAAGAGGAGAATGATTGGATAAATGAATGTGACAGAGACTTTGGAGCAATATGTATTGATATGTCTCCTACTATGCGCTACCTCATTGATACTACTGAATATCCAAGTGATCCCTGGACCAATTTGGATAGAGAATTTGGAAAGAAGAAGGAAGAGGATCATGCTAGCCATTTGGAGAACAAGCCCAATGACACTTTCTCAAGTGTTCTATCTAATTATGTCTTAGCCTCAAGTATCTCTCATGATGAAGTTGTTCAAGATGAAGAAAAAGCTGCAAATTCAACACAGAAAGTTCATGTTGAATAAATTCCTTCCTCTATTGCTCTAGAAGTTGAAGATAGCTTTGAATTGTCCCCTTCCCATGTAGTTGATGCAAATGAGAGTGATACAACTATTGAAATTGATATTTTTGAAGAGAATATCCATTCCCCATTCATAATCTCAATGTATTCTATTTCAAATTTTGAGCAAGTAACTTGGCTGTCTTCAGGAATAGGTTGGGTGGAACAGGTTCCTTGGGCTGTTTCTTTCTCCTACAATCAACCAGGTTCTACTGTTCTTACTTTTGTTTATAGTTAAATGTTTTCTGCATGGTAGAATTATTAATTGCAGTTATACAAAAAAAAAAAAAACTATTCTATCTTCTGATTTAAAGATGATTTGTTTTAAGAATGATTAAGTAATTTTAATGAATGATTAAATTCTTTTCTGTATTTTTTCCATACTGTTATCTGTATAGTAGTCTAGTATAGAAAAGCAAAATTAATAGAGATGAGTGATAGGCAGAATACCATTTGAATGAAAAGATGAATAGAGTAGTGTTCTTGTTAAATTCTGTCATTTCAATCATATGTTTTAAAATGCAGGAAATAGTACAGTATAAGTATAAACAGATGCATATCATTCATCTATTTCTTAAATAAAAGAAAAACACATTTTATTTATGCACAGATCTCTATTTTCCCATTTAACTCCATCTATTTCAGATAGTAATCATATGCATTTCAATATTATAAATTCCATGTTTTCAAGCATTTATATTCTAAGAAATATAGCAGCTGTAAAACTATTCTCTGTACAGAATTGTTATAAGTAAACACATACTATTTCTTCACTAACTATCGCATTTGATTTCAATTATTAAATACAAATACCTGCACAGTAGCATCAAAACCCTATGTTATCACATACCCTAGATTCTAAATGTTTATTTAGTACACAGTTCATAAACTTCTCATCAAGCCATTCATGGAAACCATTAGACATTTATTTATGAAGTTATAACAGATATGTTTGTACAAACCCTAACCAACATTATATATAACATACCATCTTTTATACATGTCGATTTTACCAACAAGACCCTAATTATCATTTAGCAGATAGTATGATTTTCATATCAATGTCTAACCATAGCTTACAACCCTAACTAGAAATATACACAGTATCGAAACCATTTCAAACACAGGTTAAGGCCTAGTTTCGCGTTCAAAAGATCAATGCAAGCAAGATTGCCAACTACACCTATAGGGTTGAGTTTCACTCATTGAAACGAGATTGAACCATATGGCATTGCCATTTCAAGACTGACGAAGACCAAACTTTACCAAACCACTAATTTGAAAACAATAACGAAGTTCAGGAACCATCTTTCAATAGTTTTGCAAACCAAGCAATTTAAATCTCGACTTTGAGCCATTTTTATATTTATGGTGTCATTATAGACAAGATTACATTTTCGATAAAAATGAACTCGAAAACTAAAACAACTTATGAATTCTTTTATCAATTGTTTCCAAAAATTAGAATTTCAACCCTCATACATTTGTGAACACCTTAGCAAAAACACTATAAGGTTAACAAGGTAAAGATCTAACCCATGTCGAGCAAAGCTCTTATCATTTAAAAACAATTGTCACCACGGCCAAGGAAACGTTGCCAAAACTATTAAAGTAACGGACTCATTCTAAACAAAAGAACTTCATCCACATCATGCCCAGGGTACCTACGAGGAAGTGAACCTCCAAGGCTTACCCGGTGGCCGAGCAACTCCTTCTCCTCTAGGCTCACAAACCTTGCAACTTCATCGACGTTTTTATATACCTGTCACACAGTATTGAAGAGGTTAAATGAGGATAAAAATCTTAGGAAAGACTTTAAACATTATTACATTAAGACTATAGTGTGGAAACATTACTAGCATTATAACTACAAGAGAAATATACCTGTAACTTTCGATCATAGTATCACCTTGTGAAAACTGTAAGAAGGAAGGAAAATCAATTCCTGAAAGTCACTCTGGACCACTGGTGGCTCGGCTCTCCACTATTTCTGACACCTTGAACTAGCAGGTTCTTCCCACAGGTCTCAGGATCAAAACCTTCCAAAAAATACTCTTTCAAACCCTACATGTTAGCATCCTGTCGGCCTCACAACTCCAACTCTAATGTGAAAATGAAGACCGGGAACCTCTCCATCAATACCTACGACAAGGTTTTAAGGTTTCTCTTTCAACGATCAAGATCTTGTGAGATAGATGAGCAAGAAGGCACCAACCAGATACGTTGAGAGTCGGGAAACCATCACATTTATACCTCATTAATGGTAACAACCACGACGATGCCAACATCACATACCAAGGGACAACACCATATACAGATCGAAGGAGAATAGATATGTTAACCATGCATAGCTCAGATTCATAGTTGTATTCTCAACCAGGTTTCACGTGGGTGAACTACGTGGATTGACAGTAGCACATTCCACTGTGGAGTTTGGTCAGAACCATTAATACTTGGACGGGACACTGTCAACCTGCCAGTTCATTTCAACAACAAATTAAATACCCGTCAAATCCTTACCAACGATGATTTGGTTTGCATAGGGTAATATCATACAATGTCAAGGCTTAGAGTAAATGTTAGGGTTGCATATAATGGATCGTTTCATTGCAATATTAGATCCATAAGTGCACATTTGTATATAGTTCAAAGATTTGTTTAGGCATCATAACAATGGTATTATATCCCAATGTATTATGTGAATGCATAGTCACTATATAATGTTTACATTTGATTTCTATGGCTCGTGTATAGACATATAGAATAAAGCTTATATGTCATATATTAGCCATATATATTGATAATCATTTGATAAATGGAGACCATAGATATAGTTTAGGATTTTATTTATGCATAAGTATAATATAGTTATAGCATAGCACTATATTCATAATATATTTCACACAATAGCTATGTATTGAAATCAATTGATAAGAGTAGGACTAGAGGTATAGTTTGCATGTACAATAAATGTTAATTTATAGCATTAGTACTATAACCACTATATATTTCATATATTGTTAATCAAATGATAATTGTGAGACTTTAGAATAGACTAAGTTATGTAGATGCAAAATGTAATGATAATTCAATAGTATAAACATTATTTCTACAAGCTTTCAAATAGAGTTACATTTGGGTATTGGTATCAACACGTGACGTAATGACAATAGCCATATTAGGGTGAATTCTCCTAGATAATCAATATAGCAATATAACAGCAATTTGACGACGTAAATTTTAGTAACAGTGAAGAGTTTGTAAGCCATCACGTAAACTAGAATTGGAAACAAAATATCCATACCTCCAGTAACTTTTGCAAGGAAGTACTTAGCATTTTCTTATTGGATTGACGTTGAATTGAAAGACACATGTACTCTTAACTTAGGTTTGTTGTAGAATTTATTACCTGCATTCTGCACATGGAAACAGGATTCAAATGCCTTAGCTAAACGTAGCTAAGTAAACCCCAGGGTACCTCATAGGACCCCTTCGTCATCATACAAAACAAACTGTCAGCACATCATCAAGAACATCATAATAATACAAACCTATGTACAACAAATAATTACTTTTAGAACTTAGACAGATCTGAAGATTGCATTCTTGTGTTAAGTTCATAAAATGTCTTTCGTTAAAGGGTTTAGCATCCATTTAATCCGCAATAACAATTACAACTAACATCATATTTTATTTTGAGAATTATGACATGTCATCGTTATTAATTATCCTAGTTAAGTGAATTAACTATTTTATATGTTCCGCACTAACAACTTTGATAATTATTAATATTTTATTTTTTTTTTAAATTTTGGTATTTTACGGGATGTTACATGTGGTATCAGAGCTCACGTTCAAACTCTAGGCCTGAAAAGGTCCAAATAACATGCAACAGAAAATTTTATTACAGCAGAAATATTACTAATTAAATTTTAAACTATTGTGTTATACAGAAATTGTTTTTAAGCTACAGGTATGGAAGGATCAGCTGAACATATAGAGGACAGATTCTGACCCAACAGTCATAGCACGGGACATCATTATGAAGAAGAAGTCCATGGCGAATTAAATGACAATTCATCAGAATTGTTACGTGCATTTCAAGAGTTAAAAGCAGAAATCATATCTATAAAACAAGACAATGAGAAAATTATGAAGGCAGAAGAGGAACTTAATAAAGTACTGTTCGAACAGTGCCCAACTGATGAACAAAATAGAGAAATTGAAAATACCTCCAAGATTGAAGATTTACCTCATCGAGTCAGGGGTAAGAAAATTAAAACTGATGATGCGAACAGAATTTCAACATCATCAGAAGCTACCCATGAAAAACACAAAAAGAAACGAAATTATTCAAGTGATAGCAGCGAAGGAGACTACAAACCCAAAAGAAAAAGTCACAAACATTATGAACAGATTTCTGGGGAGTTCAAGAAAATAAAAGCCCCAACCTTCAATGGTGAAACTGAAAAAGGAGAGACAACAGAAGCATGGTTGTCCGGCATGAAGAAGTACTTCCAAATTTATGATTATTCAGAATCTTTGAAGGCAAAGATGGCAATATACAACTTGATTGGGAAGGCAAATATTTGGTGGAAGGACATCAAAAGAGTGAAGGGAATGAAAGACAAGGACGTAAATTGGAGCACTTTTAAAAGATACTTCAAGAAAAAGTTCTTATCTGAACAATATTATGAAGAAAAATCAAAGGAGTTCTATGATTTAAAGCTATGAACTATGAACATGAAAGAGATGAATAATAAATTTCTAAATTTGTTGAGGTATGTGCCATACCTCGTGGAAGAAAAATCGAAGATTCAAAGATACCTGAGTTGTCTATCTTTCAACATCAAGGACAGAATAGAGTATGACAATCCAAAGACCTTAGAAGAGGCCATGAGGAAAGTAACTTTCTGTTATGACACTAATCCGAAAAGAGAAGGGATATCTAACGGGGAAAATCATAAACCCAGCAACTTTGAGCTGAAAAGGAAAAATTTCAGGTTTAGTGGAAATTCTGGTTTCCAAAAGAAAAAATTTCAGAATCAGAATTTTCAAGGAAATAATCCCAGAAATAATCAGCAACAGAATTTTACAGCTCCTAGAAATAGTCCCAATGCTACCAGAACTAATGACCAAAAGGCACCTGTCAAATGTTTTGAGTGTCAAGGTCCTCATTATGCTTCAGAATGCCCCAAGAGGAAGTGGACAGCTAACAATATTCATTCCATACAGACTGAACCTATTGTTGGAGATTTGGCAAGGGAGATGCCCAGAATTAATGCAGCACTAGACAACATGCAAGCAGATCATCAAGTCTCCATGGTAAAGATTGAAGGTATGCTACAAAACCATCCTGTTACTATTTTGATTGATCCAGGTGCTATCCTAAGTTATATATCACCAGATATTGTGGAACGTTTTAATTTGAAAACAGAAAAATTCAGTAAATCCTAGTTAGTTAGACTAGCAACAGGAACAAAAAGAAAAGTATCTGATTTTATTGAAAGTTGTATTTTATCTATGAATCAGTTAAAGACACAAACCAAGTTGAATGTTTTACCTTTAGGATCCTATGACATATTAATCGGAATGAACTGGTTAGAATCCCATCATGACATTCTGAATTGTTATGAAAAGAGTTTTACATGTTTAAATGATGAAGGAGAAATAGTAGAAGTAAAAGGTATTCCAAGAAAGACATCACTTAGACAGATTTCAGCTATGCAAGTAAAAAGAGCAGTTAGAAAATGATGTCAAATGTTTGCAATAAATGTAGTGAATGATGAGTTGATTACTAAAGAAGACAAACTGAAACTAGAAGATATACCTGTCCTACAAGATTTCAAAGATGTTTTTCCTTAAGATATCCCAGGATTACCTCCTAAGAGAGACCTAGATTTTACCATCGAGTTAATACCAGGAGCGGTACCGAATTCTAAAGCTCCATATAGGATGAATATACTGGAATTAAATGAGTTGAAATCATAGTTGAAGGAACTGATTGATAAAAACTATGTAAGACCTAGCGTGTCTCCTTAGGGAGCACCTGTTATATTTGTTAAGAAGAAAGATGGCACTCTAAGGCTTTGTATAGATTATCGTCAGTTGAATAAGATGACAATTAAGAATCGATATCCGTCGCCCTGCATAGACGATCTATTTGATCAGCTACGTGGAGCAACGATATTTTCAAAGATTGATTTAAGGTCAAGATATCATCAAGTTCGTGTGAAGGATGACGATATTTTTAAAATAGCCTTTAGAACTCGATATGGACATTATGAGTTCGTAGTCATGCCATTTGGATTGACTAATGCCCCAACTGTATTTATGTGTTTAATGAACAATATTCTGCACAAATACTTGGATAAGTTTGATATTGTGTTCATAGATGACATTTTAGTGTATTCTAAAAGCAAAGAAGAACATGACGAACATCTACGTATTATCTTACAAGTTCTGAGAGATCATCAGTTATATGTTAAGTTTAGTAAATGTGACTTTCACAAGGATAAGATTCAGTATTTAGGATACATAATATCTAAGGAAGGAATCTCGGTTGACCCAATAAGATAAAAGCCATTAATGATTGGCCGGTTCCTAAGGATGTGTCGGATGTACGATCATTTATGGGTATCACTAGATATTATAGAAAATTTATAGAGGGTTTTTCAAAGATTCAAAACCCCATAACCTCCTTACAGAAGAAAGGGAAGAAATTTGTGTGGGATCAGAAATGTTCAAACAGTTTTAAGAAGCTAAAGGAATTACTAACGACAGCGCCTATTATGAGGATAGCAGATCCTATAAAGGATTTTATAGTATGCACCGATGCATGTAATGACGAACTCGGTGGAGTCCTAACACAAGACGGGCATGCTATTGCATACGAGTCTAAAACGCTGGAAATACATGAGAAGAACTACTCTACTTATCATTTAGAGTTATTAGCAGTAATCCACGCTTTAAAAATGTGGCGTCACCATCTTATTGGCAGAAAATTTACCTTGTTGACAGATAACATGGGTATGAAGTATCTATTAGATTAAACAAATTTGAACGCTAGACAAGCTAGATGGTTAACTTTTCTAAGTGAATATGATTTTGAAATTCAGCATATTAAAGGGAAAGAGAACAAGGTTGCTGATGCATTAAGTCATAAAACAAAGTTGAATTTTATTTCAGCCAGCAGTACATACTCAACAGATTTAGAAAATCAGATTCTTGAAAGGATTGCAACGGATGAAGAATACAAAAAATTACAAGAAAAGACAACAAATAGCAATTCTGAAAATTCTATGGCAGATTACAATTTGAAGGAAAATGGACTGTTATTGTACAAAAATAGATTGTATGTACCCAACATATCAAAAGTAAAAATTTTGATTTTAGATAAGATGCACAAAAGTTATTATTATGGTCATCCAGGTTATAAGAAAACCATCACTATGTTACAGAAAGAGTACTATTGGCCCAAAATGAAGGATGAAGTAGCAGAATACATAACTAAGTGTTTGGACTGTCAAAAAGTGAAGGTTGAATATCAACATCCGGCTGGACTTTTGCAGCCATTGCCTATACCTAGCTAGAAATGGGAGATTATAAGCATAGACTTTATTACCGGACTACCCAAAAATTAGAAACAAAATGACTCTATCATGGTGGTAGTGGATAAACTCAGCAAGGCAACACATTTTATACCTGTAAAGACTACTCATAAGGCTCCAGACATTGCATAAATCTTCATGAAACAAATTTTTCGATTACATGGGATACCAAAAGTGATAATTTCAAACCGTGATTCTAAGTTTACTGGAAACTTTTGGAGGTCTTTGTCTAAAGGGTTGAATACAACCTTAAAATTCAACACAGCATTTCATTCACAAACGGATGGACAAACAGAAAGGGTGAATCAGGTATTGGAAGACATGCTTAGGATGTATGTTAAAGACTAGCCTGGTAAGTGGGAGGACTACTTGCATTTAGAAAAATTTGCATATAATAACCATTATCATGCATCAGCCAGGCTTAGCCCTTTTGAAATTATTTATGGTAGGAAATGTGATACACCTATTTCTTGGAATGATCTAGTAAATAGAGTTATCTTAGGACCTGAATTGTTACAGGAATTAGAACTAATTGTGAAACAGGTATAAAGAAAACTTAAAGCTGCCCAAGATAGGCAAAAGAGTCAAACAGATCTTAGAAGGACTCATAAAGAGTTCCAAGTTGGTGAACATATTTTTCTTAAGGTAAGACTGAAAAAGAGTTCATTGAAATTAGGAAGTTGTGCCAAGTTGGCACCCAGGTATTGTGTTCCTTTCGAAATTTTTCAAGGGTTGGACCCATGGCATACCAACTGGCTTTGCCACCAAATTTAAAGATACATAATGTTTTTCATATATCATTTTTAAATAAGTATGTACACGATGCTACTCATGTTGTAAATTGGAATGATGTACAGGTGGGACAAAACGACGATTTTTAGGTGGAACCGGACTGTATCCTCGAAATGAGGGAAACTCTACTCCAGAATCGCACCATTGGGCAGGTAAAGGTGCAATGGAAGCACGTTAGCCCAGAAGAGGCAACCTGGGAGTTGGAGAGTAGTATGCGGGTAGCATACCCAACTCTGTTTCAGGAACACTCAGAGAGTGATTAAACAACATCGAGGACGATGTTGAGACTTAAGGGGGGGTGTATGTCACCTACCCAAATTTTGAGAATATTATTTTACTTGCAAAATACTTTATGTTAAATTATAATTACAAAGTTTTGTAATTATGACTAAGTTGGTCAAGGATGATTGTAATTACTGATTATTATTATTTAATAAATTAAAATAGGAGACAAACACCCAAGGGAACTGTTAAATGAGTGTTCACTGAACCACTAGGAGGAATGGAAGTTGTTAGAAGGTATGGGATAGATGGAAGCATTTGCACTCAACCACTAGCTTTTGGTAATGGGACAACTACCCCTAAATTTATGGCATTATCCCCTAGGTGAGTGGAAGAGAGCACGCAGCTCATTAATGACCAGTTAACCACTTAAAGGCCTAGGCAGCCTAGATAAGGCAATTCGAATTAAACATGCAACTCCTACAATATTTTCCGGAGAAATATTCCTCATGTGCATCAGGAGATCACTAAGATATTCGAACAGGGAGGCTATGTGAGAGTGCAATTGTGAGTCTGCTAGTTATACTGAGAAGGAAATCCAGATGTGTTGGTGCAGGTCTCTTTTACTGTTGAGTCTTTATGATTGGATAATCTATATTCTATTGCAAGTTGATGTACTAAGGCTTCTACAAAATCTTCCTCCTGGTGGTTCAGTGAACAGGCTCGGGGGTCCTAAGGAAAGTAACTTGGTTGTCTTAAGGAATAGGTTGGGTGGAACAGGATCCTTGGGATGTTTGTTTCTCCTACAGTCAACCAGGTTCTATTGTTCTTACTTTTGTTTACAGTTAAATGTTTTTTGCATGGTAGAATTATTAATTACAGTTATACAGAAGAAATTATTCTATCTTCTGATTTAAAGATGATTTGTTTTAAGAATGATTAAGTAATATTAATGAATGACTAAATTCTTTTTTGTATTTTTCCTATACTGTTATCTGTATAGTACTCTAGTACAGAAAAAGCTAAATTAATAGAGATGAGTGATAGGCAAAATGCTATTTGAATGAAAAGATGAATACAGTAGTGTTCTTGTTAAATTCTGTCATTTCAATCATATGTTTTAAAATGCAGGAAATAGTACAGTATAAGTATAAATAGATGCATAGCATTCATCTATTTCTTAAATAAAATAAAAACACATTTTATTTATGCACAGATCTCTATTTTCCCATTTAACTCCATCTATTTCAGATAGTAATCATATGCATTTCAATATTATAAATTCCATGTTTTCAAGCATTTATATTCTAAGAAATATAGCAGTTGTAAAACTATTCTCTGTACAGAATTGTTATTAGTAAACACATATTATTTCTTCACTAACTATCACATTTGATTTCAATTATTAAATACAAATACCTGCACAGTAGCATCAAAACCCTATGTTATCACTGACCCTAGATTCTAAATGTTTATTTAGTACACAGTTCATAAAATTCTCATCAAGCCATTCATCCTAAACATTAGAAATTTATTTATGAAGTTATAACAGATATGTTTGTCCAAACCCTAACCAACATTATATATAACATACAATCTTTTATACATGTCGAGTTTACCAACAAGACACTAATTATCATTTAGCAGACAATACGATTTTCGTATCAATGTCTAACCATAGCTTACAACCCTAACTAGAAACATACACAGTATCGAAACCATTTCATACACAGGTTAAGGCCCAATTTCGGGTTCAAAATCTCAGTACAAGCAAGATTCCCAACTACACCTACAGGGTTGAGTTTCACTCATTGAAACGAGATCGAACCATATGGCATTGCCATTTCAAAACTGACGAAGACCAAACTTTACCAAATCACTAATTTGAAAACAATAACGAAGTTCAGGAACCATCTTTCAACAGTTTTGCAAACCAAGCAATTTAAATCTCGACTTTGAGCCATTTTTATATTTATGGTGTCATTATAGACAAGATTACATTTTAGATAAAAACGAACTCGAAACTAAAACAACTTATGAATTCTTTTATCAACTGTTTCCAAAAATTAGAATTTCAACCCTCATACATTTGTAAACACCTTAGCAAAAACTCTATAAGGTTAACAGGGTAAATATCTAACCCATGTCGAGCAAAGCTCTTATCATTTAAAAACAATCATCACCGCAGCCAAGGAAACCTTGCCAAAACTCTGAAAGTAACAGACTCATTCTAAACAAAATAACTTTGGCCACATTGTGCCCAGGGTACCTACGAGGAAGTGAACCTCCAAGGCTTACCCAGTGGCCGAGCAACTCCTTCTCCTCTAGGCTCGCAAACCTTACAACTTCATCGACGTTTTTATATGCCTATCACACAGTATTGAAGAGGTTAAACAAGGATAAAAATCTTAGGAAAGACTTTAAACATTATTACGTTAAGACTATAGTGTGGAAACATTACCAGCATTATAACTACAAGAGAAAGACGCCTGTAAATTTCGACAATAGTATCACCTTGTGAAAATTGTACGAAGGAAGGAAAATCAGTTCCTAAAAGTCACTCTGGACCACTGGTGGCTCGACTTTCCAGTATTACTGACACCTTGAACTAGCAGGTTCTTCCCACAGGTCTCAGGATCGAAACCTTCCAAAAAATACTCTTTCAAACCCTACATGTTAGCAGACTGTCGGCCTCACAACTCCAACTCTAACGTGAAAATGAAGCCCGAGAAACTCTCCGTCAATACCTACGATGAGGTTTTAGGGTTTCTCTTTCAACGATCAAGATCTTGTGAGATCGACGAGCAAGAAGGCGCCAACCAGATACGTTGAGAGTCGGGAAACCATCACATTTATACCTCATTAATGGTTTACAACCATGACGATGCCAACATCACATACCAAGGGACAACACCATATACAGCTCGATGGAGAATAGATATGTTAACCATGCATAGCTCAGATTCATAGTGGTATTATCAACCAGGTTTCACATGGGTGAATTATGTGGATTGACAGCAGCACATTCCACTGTGGAGTTTGGTCAGAACCATTAATACTTGGATAGGACACTGTCAACCTGCCAGTTCATTTCAACGGCAAATTTAATACCCGTCAAATCCTTACCAACGACTATTTGGTTTGCATAGGGTAATATCATACAATGTCAAGGCTTAGAATAAAAGCAAGGGTTGCATATTATGGATCGTCACTGTCAACCTGCCAGTTCATTTCAACGGCAAATTTAATACCCGTCAAATCCTTACCAACGACTATTTGGTTTGCATAGGGTAATATCATACAATGTCAAGGCTTAGAATAAAAGCAAGGGTTGCATATTATGGATCGTTTCATTGCAATATTAGATCCATAAGTGCACATTTTTATATAGTTCAAATATTTGTTTTAGGCATCATAACAATGGTATTATATGCCAATGTATTATGTGAATGCATAGTCACTATATAATGTTTACATTTCATTTCTATGGCTTGGGTATAGACATATAGAATAAAGCTTATATGTCTCATATATTAGCCATATATATTGTTAATCATTTGATAAATGGAGACCATAGATATAGTTTAGGATTTTATTTATGCATAAGTATAATGTAGTTATAGCATAGCACTATATTCATAATATATTTCACAAAATAGCTATGTATTGAAATCGATTGATAAGAGTAGGACTAGAGGTATAGTTTGCATGTACAATAAATGTTAATTTATAGCATTAGTACTATAACCACTATATATTTCATATATTGTTAATCAAATGATAATTGTGAGACTTTAGAATAGACTAAGTTCTGTAGATGCAAAATGTAATGATAATTCAATAGTATAAACATTATTTCTACAAGCTTTCAAATAGAGTTACATTTGGGTATTGGTATCAACACGTGACGTAATGAAAATAGCCATATTAGGGTGACTTCTCCTAGATATTCAATATATCAATATAACAACAATTTGACGACGTAAATGTTAGTAACACTGAAGAGTTTGTAAGCCAACACGTAAACTAGAATTGGAAACAAAATATCCATACCTCCAGTAACTTTTGCAAGGAAGTACTTAGCATTTTCTTATTACATTGATGTTGAATTGAAAGAGACATGTAATCTTAACTCAGGCTTGTTGTAGAATTTCTTACCTGCGTTCTGTACATGGAAACAGGATTCAAATGCCTTAGCTAAACGTAGCTAAGTAAACCCCACAGTACCTCGTAGGACCCCTTCGTCATCATACAAAACAAACTGTCAACGCATCATCAAGAACATCATAATAATACAAACCTATGTACAACATATAATTACTTTTAGAACTAGTTAGACAGATCTGAAGATTGCATTCTTGTGTTACGTTCATAAAATGTCTTTCGTTAAGGAGTTTAGCATCCATTTAATCCGCAATAGCAATTACAACTAACATCATATTTTATTTTGAGAATTATGACATGTCATCGTTATTAATTATCCTAGTTAAAAGAATTAACTATTTTATATGTTCCGCACTAACATCTTCGATAATTATTGCTATTTTAAAAGAATTTAAATTTTTGGTATTTTACAGGATGTTACATCAGTTAACTGAATATTGCACCCTTTTTACTACTATTGAGTATAGGAGCACCCTCTTTGACCATTGACAGTTAGTTATGCACCCCCTTGGAGTCTCCTCCCCTATTTTGGTGTCCACATGGTTCAGTTATGCTCAGTTCTACCTCAGTTGACTAATTATTCACCATCGATGGCCACTAAACCTTATCGAGAGATGGTTCCAATGAAAACTAACCCTATACTTGAGGTGAATTTGAATCCTTCTGCGTGTATCGAATTCATTCTATTGTAACATTCTTTGATTGCCAGCTTACACCTGATTAATGTATCAACAACACTTTTTCATGTGTGTTTTAGTTTTATGAGTGAATTGATCCATGCTTTTGTCTATTTCTTCTCAGTAATTGCATTGTGAAATTGTGAGGTTTGTTCAAGCTCAGTGATCTACCCCTATAGAATTTCACAATTTCTTCCTATAGTTATCACTGATATGTGCCCAAGCAATACATCCAAAGGTTATAACGTGCTCGTTAGAGGGTTTTCTTCATTTCCACTTCTCGATTGGAAGTATGTTGCTGGCAAATCTAGTCGAAACAAGGTTCAGAAGATAGTTTGAGAAATAAACATCTTCTGCCAAAATAGTCGAAAGGTATTTGGTCTACAGTAGGCACTGGGCCATTTCTACCAAATTCCAATTCTTCCCTTATGCCAAAAAATGACATTTTGCAAGAGATATTATTCAAACTGTTGACTCACATATTCTCCACCATTATCTAATCTCAAGCGTTTGATAGTTTGGCCGCATTGCTTCTTAGTCAATGCCCAAAGTTTCTTGAATATTTCAAATACATGACTCTTATTTTCCAAGAAATATACTCATGTAAATCTATATAAATCATTAATGAAGTTCAAAATATACTTCGCACCTACTAATGAGGGTTTGTTTATGCAAAAGAGATCACTATGAGCAAGTTATAGCCGGTCCTATGCTCACCATGCTTTCATGGAATCAAAGGGTGATTGATTATGCTTTCCAAGCACACATCCTCTACAAAATCCATCAAGTGGAATAGTATTTGGGTGACCAGTAACCATATTATTTGTTACCATCATCTTCAAACTTCAAAATTTCAGATGCCCAAGTCATTCATGCAAAAATTTGACTTTTGGCATTGGTCTGAGCAATGAGTGCAATCAGTTCAGTTGGTTGGAAAGCATTCATGGGAGAGTCACAAAACTTGTATAGTCCATCTTCAGGATCTAAATATCCTAAAGAAACAATCATCTCCCCAAGCCTTAGATCCTTCACAATAAAGCGACTGACCAAAAATCAACAGACTTCTTATTCTGTATAAGTTGTGCATCCAACAATTAATTTGCACTAAATACAGGTACATGATATAAATTAGATATTCGACCATGTTTGCATTCAACATCACCACTTCCAACAACTGTGAGAGCATAATCATCAGCTACATAAATATTCTATTCTAGAGCTTCACATAAGGAAGAGAATAGAAAAGCATCTTTAGCCATTTGATGAGTGCAACCAGAATCGATTATCTATTTAGTTTGAATGGTGTGGGCATGTAATTCCTAGGAAGTGATAAGAGAAAAGGTGAATTTTTCTATAGGTCAATTGATCAAATGACCAATTGATGCGCCTTCTTCAAGATGCTTGACCTTTTCTTCCAAGTCCTTTTTCTTTTTCCAGGAGTTTTTCTCCACATGCCCCACCCTTCCACAGTAGTGATATGTTTTATTATTTCTATTCTTCTTGGTTGATGTCGACTCATCAGTATCCCCCTTAGTAGGTTGGTTGTTACACAATGATCGTTGAACTAGTTGACCATGTTCTTTATAATTTTTCTTGAGCTATCCTTTGAGCAAGTTATCATGGTGTTTGCTACCAAGCTTCCCTTCATCAAACAATTTATGTTGATCCTTTATCAATAAATCACAAAATATATCAAAGGTGAAATCCTTACCATCCCATTTGCACGATATCCAATCGGCATGAAAAGAAGAGAATAATACATCATAAGGTGTCCTCAGATTCATTAGGACCAGTTCAATGCGTTCTCCATCCTTATTCAGAAAAATCTGATCACATTCGCTCAATTTCAACTGTAGATCCTTGATGCGAGCCAAATAGTCATCAATCCTTTCAAATAAATGGGGTTCCAGAGAGATCAACTCTTTCTCTATTTTCATTACTTGACTTTCATTAACCTTGTCAGACAATGACTTCATCTTACTCCAAACGGAATCGAGAAAGTCAATCTTGCTTGTATGAAACTGAATCTCCCTTGAAATGTAGGTCGTAATGACCCCAATGGCTTCATTCTTCTTTCCATCAATGAAAATATTATCCTAGTCATCAGTCAAATATGGAATTGTGACCTTAGTATATTGCCATAGTCCCTTGCTCTTCAACAAATTTTCCATATCTGGAACCCAGATTGCATAGTTATGTCCATTCAAAATATTAGGTTCTATCTTGGAATCCATCCTTCTGATCTCAAACAGATCTGATCCAATCAAAGGAAAAGGTATCAGTCGACATATATTCATCCCAAATTCAATCAACCCTAGATCCCACTTAGCATGGTCCATAGACAACAGGCAAGGTCAAAACCAATAGCTCTAATACCATGTTGGGAAACCTTCTCCAATTAAATAATAGATCAGAAAAGAAATAATAACAGAAGGAGTAAATATTCCAAGAAGATGTGTGGTGTCTAAAGACACCATTACAATACTTAATCATAACACATTATGATTAGAATATCACAATGCATTCTTCAACATCGATTTAAACATATTAATTCAATATCAATATAACCCATACAGTTGTTCTTTTATAGTCTTGATATCTAACAAACTCTCTTGAAGTGAGGATGATCTGGTCCACAAGTAGGGGTCATTGGTTCTAATCATTTCCATGAAATTTGCATTGTCCCATAGATTAGTTGGTTGTCTAGTTGAGCCAACCACAGTCTCGTCAATCATTCACTCGACTAATTATCGCCACTCAGTCGAGCCTATAGCAGACTATTTTGATAGCGACTATTTTCTTTTGACATACTGTCTCCAAAATATCCAAAGGTGTGATGAACCTACATGGCCTTTGGTTCCAACATCCCTTGCCTCCTTTCTTGGTACTATTTAATCAACTGGACTTGCATTAAGAGGTTGCAACCTTCCGCTATTACTTGGGGACAAAGTGAGTCACTAGTTTACCCATATGGTACCTTGGTTACCACTCATCATCCACTAATTGTACTAATTTCCTAAATAATGATCATATGATTCCTTCTCTCATGGATGATCTCCATGTGACCATGGAAGATACAAATGTGTTTTTTCTTCATACCATTAGAAACCCCTTTCCTCTACATATTTTATTTTCTTTCCCTCTAACTGTAGTCCCAAGACCTTGTTTGGAATATTAGTGCATATTGATCAGTACAGGTTTTTAGATGTGCCATATTATTCATATCTTCTTTGTGATATTTCTCAGTGTTCTACTATTATATATTTTATAGAAGTGCTTCAAGTAAGGTTGTATTACTCTCATGTTTAATTTTCTAGACCTCAACTCTTTACTCATCTAGAAGGTCTCTTATACTTATGGGGGTCGTACTGGGGAGTTGTGAACTAGTTGGAAGATCCTCAATATTGGTTTCGTTCAAATTCATTCCTTGTGTTTTCATTGTTGTTGCATTAACTTCTCTATTTTCATATAGTTATGTTACTTATTTCTCTCTCGCAACCTTGGGTTGATGTTTCCATTGTGTCCTGACTACTTATCATTCTTCAACATTGGTCACTTGATTGACCCAATAATTGTAAGAGTGGCTTATCATTTTCTTTCCATCTTTGGGACTTGTTTAGATTTTCAACACCCTTCCTCTTGTTGGGTAAGTCGTTCTATTTTAGTGATTTCCTAGAGGGGTGCTTCCCATGTTTTATATTCAAACTTGTTGTTGGGGATTCCCCCTTCCTATTTCATCTCACTAACTTTTCCATCCTTTGTTCTTCTTATCTTTCCTATAAAATTGCATATTCATTCTTTGTGACATGTGCCTCATATTAATCATGTAGACAAAGATATCGATCCCTATTATCACATTTTTTCTTCATCGCATCTTGGTTTGGTTGTTCCCATATGAAAGCCTCAATTTCTATGAGTTTGGCTCTAGTTATAATCCTGATTTTTCAGTAGGTGGATAATATTGTGCACATTCCTTGACTTTTGCTTTTCTTGATTTGTTGTTATTATGTTGGCTACTCGATGTCTATACCTACAAGGTTAGGTTTGTTCCTTGATCAAGTTGAGGAAATTTTTCTTCAGTCATAATTGGATAAGTAGGTTCATCATCCGATGTTTCTATATCGACGGGTAATATTTTATGTGCATACATGTAAGTGGTTTGGTTCTTTACAACTATTAGCTTTCGATGTTTTTTCCCAATGTAGTCTTGTGCACTTTTTTGGGATTTCTGTAGGATTTGCATTCAACAATGGCTCATTCATGAATCTCAATGATCTCTCTAATTTTACCTATTAGTCTTGATAAGTCGATACGAAATCATGATTTGTATGCTAAATCACTTCCCTCCTTGCTTCCTTCAGCTAGAATTGAACATGTTGTCTTAGATCAACTTGGTTGTTGAGCCCTAAAATACTCAATGAGTAACATTAGTGAAATTTTCCAAGTCCCATTGGGGATGAATTGTCTCATATAATATTACATCTTGTTGATAATATTTCCTAGACTTGCTTGTCATTCATATTCTTCAAGTTCGATATCCATCTTGATTGTCGAGTGCTTACCATAATCATCTAGAATAATAATGATTTGTTCATCTTGATTTTGTCGATGTTATCTATAGTGGTGGTGTAATTTTTTTCCTACATCTTGGGATATAGGTAGGGTAATAGAAAAAAATATTTTTACAAGCTCTTGGTACCCTAAATGGTGGTAGCAATGTGCAAGCATTCAAGAAGACATAACTATACATTAAAAAGTTGTTGGGTGGGTTTTGTTTTACCTAGAGTAGTTAGTGGTGTAACTATCACTTGATACTTATAGTGTATTCAATTAGAACATCCAATTGTAGTAACCTTGAGAATATGAGACTGCTTCTTTGGCCACATAGTTCAATCCTCTCTTCCTAAATTAATGCTTATCATTTGAACCAATGCTCAACATATCCCACTGCACAATTGTTCTATTCCATAAACATCCTTAATATTAGTGATGATTTCCCACTCTTGTATCCAATGATTTCGGAAGGTAGTGCTTTGAGCTATCATAGAATGGATGTTGGCTTCTTCCCAAACTTCTTTTCCATGGATGATTATGAAATATTAACATATTTTCATTATGGTGAGAGGAATGGTACTCCTAGTCTTGGTGTTTGCAGTCGCCTTTCATGCAAGAGCATAATGACAAGCCACCTAATGGATCAAGTCTTCAGCTATTAGGATTTAGGGATGCAAGCAACTTGATATATACTTGACAATATTGGTCTATCCACTTGTACCCACTTCTTCTTGTTGATATTTACCTTGTACCATTTCTCGTCATCAATGGTGTTGGTTCTATCATTGTTTTCCATAGTTAACCTTTTGTGGGTTGTAAAATTCATTTTTGAACTAGACTTGTTGGATCACAAAGCTCACAACACCTACCTCGTGCATTCATGCTCATGTGATTATGAAAACCACTTCTTGCTATAGTGAAATGTGCACAAGTGTGTCTTCCTAGAACATAATAACACTCCTCTAGCTAAGAATTGATGGTGAGGTTCCTGCATGGGATTCTGCTATCAAATGCTCCATATCAAATGATGGTACACACTAATGGAGTGTACCTCCCATTCCACTTTGGTATAATACATATGTGACCAATTTGAACCTTAGTCCCTTAATACAAGGATTTTCCATTGGGATTTTGGGACATCTTATGATTCCTTAGCATGCTAAAAGAAACAAATTACATCAGATAGATACCCCATGGTGATTTGTACCTTAAAAACATTAGCATTGAGGAAGTCACCCTCCATGAACTTCTTCGTTTCACCACTATCAATTCATGACAAATGATCGGGTCCAACATGGGCCTTTCTCGGTTTCACAAACATGTCAAAGTCATGCTTTTGAAAAAGTATTGGCCATGTCGATTCTCCCCAAGCATTGTTTTATTGACAATGTACTTTAAGGCTTCATGATCTACAAAAAAAATCCATTAATTGGACAAAAAGTAATTCCATTTTTTCTGCAAATGTAATGTCCCTTGTTAGGAATTTTATTAAAATGGCAAATTTTCACTTTTTTCCCTAGTTAGACCTTTAACTAGTTTTGAGCTCTAGGTCCCCAAATTGCTCCAATTGCTCCCAAATATTCTGATAAGGTATATGGATGATGTTAGAACATAGATATGTGTTTAGGGGATGCTTTTGGACCTTTAAAATAATTCTGCAAATCTTCTTTCGATTCTGGCCAATGTAGGGAACTTTACTAGTAATTTCCCTTTGACTAGTATTGGTCTCTAGGTCTCAAATTGACTCCAAATGCCTTCAAATATTCAAGGAAGGTGTATGAATGATATTAGGAATTGAATATGATGTTCAGGTATGAGATATGGCCACCAAAATACCTCTGCAAACTCTATTAATATTCTATACCAAGTATGCAATTTTACTAGTAATTTGGGGTTCAAATCCCCCTGGGGTAAGTATTGAAAATGGCTTCCCAAATGCCTCCAAACCCACTCAAATTTATGAAAAGAGGTTGGGGATGTCTCAAGGATGTTATTAATGTCTCATGTGCATCATTAATTTATTATTATCTCTGTTCCAACCCGCTCCCATTCAGCTACAAAAATCACCAATTCGACCCTTGGGGAAATGGCACTATTTCTTCTCCCAATGCAATTAAACTGAGTAAAAATACTTCAAATGCTCAAGTACAGTACATGTAAATTTTAAAATACATCCATGGAAGTCTATTAATCATAAATGTATCATAGAACCATCCATTCATTCGAAATCATCAGCATTATCATGCTATACATCCATGTAGTGGGGAAATGGCACTGTTCTTTCATTAAAAATGAGATTTATACATTTCTACTTGGAATTTCGACCTGAAACTTTTTGGAGATGAAGAACAGTGTATTTAATTCATATTAAAAAATAAATGGGGCATTATAATCTCCCCCAAAGAGTACAATATCTCACCAAAAATGCCCTCCCTCAAGGATCAAGAATATGCCATCAAAACTGGAAATGGTTGAAGGAGTGAGTTGAAATAGAAGAAACCATGAGATTCACTGTATCTTACACCTGCAAATAAAGAATCCATTAAAGCTCCAAATGAAAGGTCTAAGTGGCCTTTCCAATTACAAACTTGGATGGGAATCTTTCACCCTCGAAATTGGCTAAGGCAAGAAACTAGTCATCCACTAGCTCTCCCTCTTCACAAATGCAATTGCAAATTCTACAAATGATCAAAAGCTGGTTTCATTATTTTTTATTGACATTTATAAAGTTCTAATGTCTTCCATGGGTCGAATTCCTTCCAAGAGACTCATGCCAACTCAAGTTGGAAAGAGATTCCAAAGAACGCCACTTGTACAACAGTTCCTAGTCTCCCACTTCCACCAAATCACATGTGGAAGCATCTTAGCTGACCTAACACCCTTGAGCGCCCTCTTGGAGTATATTTTTAGCCATGACATGTCATATATGTCATATGTCAACCTTCAGGTCTGATTTGTGTCATAGGTGTCATAACATCTTCATCATTGTTGTCATAGAGCTAGGGAATCTAGCCCAAGTGTCTCACTAGCTCCAAATTGCCTCTTCCTCTTCCATGGGAGTTACTCTTCCTCTGTATTTTGACCTTGGATGATTCATGCCATGAATAATACCCTTTGGACTCCCCCAAGTATGTTACCATTCACCTTGAATTCGAATTGGTGAGAGAATGATGCCAAGTGTAGTGGGGAAATCTAACCATATGTGGATCCCACTTCCTCGATGTGTCTTCATGATCAAATGCCAGTTTGATTTTCACTTGTATATATTTATTTATCTCATTTATTAAATATTTATGCCATTCTAATGTTCAAACATCATTTATTACCCCCCTTATTCCAAATCCCAAAGCTTCCACCCCAAACCTAGGAAACTAGTAATTTTCCTCCTTGGCAATTGTTTGACCCTTAACATCAATTTTACAAACTCTAATGAATATGGCCAATGTGATTAGGTCATTGTGACCCAATTCCAAATTTGGGACATGACAAATCCTCCATTCCCAATATTTCTTGTCCTCAAGCAATTTCAAACATGGGTGTTGAAGAACATGCTTTCTGTATAATTCTTTGAAGTTGCCATTGAATTGCCCAACCTTGAGTCTTTGAGTTTCCATGAAGATTTTAGAGAGGAACCACCATGCTTGCTGCTGCACTACTTTGATAAAAATCACTTTAGTAAGTGGGAAATCCATCTCCCATACTGAATGTTTCCCCAAAAACTTTGAAACCAATGAGATAAAAATTATTCCAGGGTCCCATTGCTCGAATTGCACCCCAACAATTAAGAGTGCTCTCCAACCCACACCATTAGATAAGAGGATTCCTGGATCCCATTTTCTTGTATGCATCCTTCCAAACATCATGAGTGCCAAATATATATCATCAAAGTACATAACAACATAATGAAAATGTACATCAAGGATATGCTTCATCAAAGAGTCATGAAAGTGCTTATACCTCCAAGCAAGTATACCACCATTTTCCAAGTGCATACAAGCTTCAAGTGACCAATCAAATCTGCTCCAGTGACATAGGTGAGGATCCCATGTCCTATAATTCTGCTCCAAAAGGATGTTATATGCATCAAAATATTCAGCCATGTATTCTTTCATCCAAGAAGTGAATGAAGAATCTCCACTAAAATCTGAACCAAATAATGAGCATAAAAAACAAGGAGACTTCAAATGACTCAAAGAAGTCTCATCCATACATCCCTGAATGTGAGAGTCATAAAGATATAACAAAGTATGTGGCTTGCAACAAAAATGTTCTCCAATCATAAATATATTCACCCAAGTGTTGGATGAAGTTCCTCCAACATCAAATGAATCAAGTGTTGAGCAAGAAAAACCATAAGTCTTCAAGTGACTCAAATGCATATCATAGGTGCATCCGTGTAGATGTGCATCATCATAAAGTAACAAAGGATGTTGCGGAAAATGTGAATAAGAATGTGCTCCAACCATGTCATAATAAAAGGTAAATCTAGGAGTTCCATACTCCTCATGTGACACCATCAAAAAGAACCCTTTCACCCATACTTCATTGAGACTAATACTGCAAAACATGGAATTGTAGGATGTAGGAGAATGAACTAACTCACCCAAATGATAAAAAAGTGCAGAATTTTCATCATGAGAAGGATCCATATGGGTAGTATCATGTAGCTCCTTCAAAAGTGTGAAACCTTTGCCATAGATTGGTTCCAATGTAGAGGAATCATGCTCTTCTTTAAAAATTGCATAACCTTCATCAAGAGACAATTCAAGTTCCTCTTCCACCACATCAAGTGTTTGGATCTCTTCAAGTTCATCTTCAAACACATTAAGCACATTCAAATTTCCACATTTCTCATGATCCACCATGTCATGAGAATCCTCCAAACAATCTACCATTTGACAATCTGAAACATAGGAGGAAAAATAAGTATCTTGCAACTTTTCAAGAAGTTGCTCATTTTGAATTGTGAGATTATGAATATCCTCATTATTCTTCAAGTATGCATCATGTAACAAATCATTAAGCTCAAACAAATGGTTTCTATCAAAAAGCAAAGACATGAAATTACCTTTGATGTGGCACATTGCTCTTTAAATCTTCTCCATGTCTTCAAGGAATGATGTTTCTTCCAATGAAGTAGCTCTCCAAAAAAAAATTGACAGCAATGCTTGAGTGTCATGGAGAATGCTGAGGGACTCTTGGATCTGATTTTCATTCATCTTTAAGGACCCTTCAAGAAAATGAGGCTCTTGAAAATAAACCTCCTCATCTTCTACATTTTTGCTTGGACCAACTTCATGAAGCTCAAGTGGTGATGGGGAAGTTGATCTTGGTTCTTCTTCAACTGCTACAAGGTCTTCATTATCATGCTTAATGGAACTTGGGCTTGCAACAACACTTTCAAAAGTGATCTCTATGTCACCAACATAGAGGTGCGAGCACCCATCAATAGGTACTCCTTCATAGTTTAAGCATCCATCAATAGATGCTCTTTGGTTCATGTCTAAGCTAGAAGGTGTCTCGAAATGATCTTCCATATTTTCAATAGAATATTCTTCATGATCTTGTGATGTCTCTTCATTTTTATCCTTCAAGCAAGATGACGCATTTTTCCCCTTGTTTTCCTTATGATCAATATCTTTGGAATCTCTTTTTGAAGAATTCTCAAAAGCTCTCCTCAAGTGGGACATAATTTCATGCACACATATATGATACTCACTCCAAGGTTCTTTACAAGAAAGGCATAAACCTTTCTTTACTAACTCCACATCTTCATTTTTGGGCCTATTTTCAAAAATATGTTCAGCATAGTACTCAAAAGACATGGCATTCTGTGTATTTTTTCTCGAAGCAAAATATTCTTGATATTTTTGATATTGTTGGGGCAAGGTTTTATATTTTGCTCTCCATCTTTGGAACTCACTCATAAAATTATCCTTGGTTGGCGTGACACACTCATATTCATCAGATTTAAATTCATAAGAATAATCTTCATTTCTCTTGAAATTGTAAGAAGTGTTGCATGATGGCACCTCTTCCTCGTACCATTCACATTCTGCTTCATATTGCTCATAGGCATCTGCATATTCCTCATAAGAATTGTATTCATACGATTCATCATAATAGTAAGACATGGCTGCTAATTGTTCTTGAATGTATGTACCTAATCCATAGGTGCAAGGACCATGCTCTGATACCACTGTAATGTCCCTTGTTAGGAATTTTATTAAAATGACAAATTTTCACTTTTTTCCCTAGTTAGAAATTTAACTAGTTTTGAGCTCTAGGTCCCCAAATTGCTCCAATTTCTCCCAAATATTCTGATAAGGTCTATGGATGATGTCAGAACATATATATGTGTTTAGGGGATGCTTTTGGACCTTTAAAATACTTCTGCAAATCTTCTTTCAATTCTGGCCAATGTAGGGAACTTTACTAGTAATTTCCCTTTGACTAGTATTGGTCTCTAGGTCTCAAATTTACTCCAAATGCCTTCAAATATTCAAGGAAGGTGTATGAATGATATTAGGAATTGAATATTATGTTCAGGGATGAGATATGGCCACCAAAATACCTCTTCAAACTCTATTAAGATTATGGACCAAGTATGCAATTTTACTAGTAATTTGGGGTTCAAATCCCCCTGGGGTAAGTATTGAAAATGGCTTCCCAAATGCCTCCAAACCAACTCAAATTTATGAACGGAGGTAGGGGATGTCTCAAGGATGTTATTAAGGTCTCATGTGCATCATTAATTTATTATTATCTCCGTCCCAACCCTCTCCCATTCAGCTGCAAAAATCACCAATTCGACCCTTGGGGAAATGGCATTATTTCTTCTCCCAATGCAATTAAACTGAGTAAAAATACTTCAAATGCTCAAGTACAGTACATGAAACTTGTAAAATACATCCATCACAGTCTATTAATCATAAATGTATCAGAGAACCATCCATTCATTCGAAATCATCAGCATTATCATGCTATACATCCATGTAGTGGGAAATGGCACTATTCTTTCATTAAAAATGAGATTTATACATTTCTACTTGGAATTTCGACCTGAAACTTTTTGGAGATGAAAAACAGAGTATTTACTTCATATTACAAAATAAATGGGGCATTATAAGCTCCCCCAAAGAGTACAATAGCTTACCAAAAATGCCCTCCCTCAAGGACCAAGAATATGCCATCAAAACTGGAAATGGTTGAAGGAGTGAGCTGCAATAGAAGAAACCATGAGCTTCCCTGTAGCTTACACCTGCAAATAAAGACTCCATTAAATCTCCAAATTAAAGTTCTGAGTGGCCTTTCCAATTACCAACTTGGATGGGAATCTTTCACCCTCGAAATTGGTTAAGGCAAGAAACTAGTCATCCACTAGTTCTCCCTCTTCACAAATGCAATTGCAAATTCTACAAATGATCAAAAGCTGGTTGCATTCTTTATTATTGACATTTATAAAGTTCTAATGTCCTCCATGGGTCGAATTCCTTCCAAGAGACTCATGCCAACTCAAGTTGGAAAGAGATTCCAAAGAACGCCACTTGTACAACAATTCATAGTCTCCCACTTCCACCAAATCACATGTGGAAGCATCTTAGCTGCCCTAACACCCTTGAGCGCCCTCTTGGAGTATATTTTTAGCTATGACATGTCATATATGTCATATTTCAGGCTTCAGGTCTGATTTGTGTCGTAGGTGTCATAGCATCTTCATCATTGTTGTCATAGAGATAGGGAATCTAGCCCAAGTGTCTCACTAGCTCCAAATTGCCTCTTCCTCTTCCATGGGAGTTACTCTTCCTCTATATTTCGACCTTGGATGAGTCATGCCATGAATAATACCCTTTGGACTCCCCCAAGTATGTTACCATTCACCTTGAATTCGAAATGGTGAGAGAATGATGCCGAGTGTAGTGGGGAAATCTAGCCGTATGTGGGTCCCACTTCCTCCATGTGTCTTCATGATCAAATGCCAGTTTGATTTTCACTTGTATATATTTATTTAGCTCTTTTATTAAATATTTATGCCATTCTAATGTTCAAACATCATTTATTATCCCCCTTATTCCAAATCCCAAAGCTTCCACCCCAAACGTGGGAAACTAGTAATTTTCCTCCTTGGCAATTATTTGACCCTTAACATCAATTTTACAAACTCTAATGAATATGGCCAATGTGATTAGGCCATTGTGACCCAATTCCAAATTTGGGACATGACAACAAATCATAAACCATACCTGAATCTTCCCACTCAATTGTGTTGTAGTTGTGCTCTATTGGTTATATGTATGTTAGCAAAGTACATAAGGTGATCGATCCCATTATCTCCTAGATGTCTTAGAGAAACCCTAATTTCCATGCCCAATACATCGACATGAACATATATTAGTTTGGCCCACTTTGAAAATCAGAGAATGGGAGCATCAACAATCTTATCCTTTAGTGCATTGATTTCTTGCTAACATTATTTGGACCAAACAAAATGTCTCCTTTAGAACCATTTTTAGGGGATACACCAGCTTTGTATACCATTTCATGAACTTATGATAATACCTTATGTAACCCACAAATGGCTTGAATTTGGAGGGGTTCACTAGTGGTTCAAGATCATGAATCACTCTAACTATATATAAGTAAACTATCATCCCTTTCTTGGGTGTGATATGTCCCAACACTATAATGAAGGGCTAAAGGAATTGGCACCTTTTGTAGGTTCAATGTGACCCCTGTTCACACCACCTATTCAACATACTTAAGATATATAAAATATGATTATTCAAGCATTCAAATAGAACCTAATAATCTAGGTAGACCTCCAAAATTTTGTGAACAAAGCCTTTGAATATCTTGACTATTGTGTACAAAAAGAATAAGGGGGAATGTACCAACCCAAAGGACATCATTTTGTATGAATACGCGTTCCATTTAGAGGAAAATTTTATCTAAGGGTCTATATTTCTCTTGATTAACACTTGATTATACCATGAATAATTGTTCATAAAAGACTAAATATCTTTGATTATAACCTTTTCTAAAGAAATTTCAATAAAAAGGAGTTAGAAAAGGGTCTTTAACTATTACTTTATTTCATGTAAAAGTCCATAGGAAATCACAACTTATTGTTATTCTCCTTGGAGACCACTACAGGTAACATCCATTCACTTTCCTTAGTTGAGTAAATTATAACATCAAGTATATTTTGAATTTCTTCTTGAATAATAGCCTTGTACTTTAAGTTCATGTGATATGGTTGATTTCTAATTGGCATCGATGCTCGTTAAATATCAATCTCGAGTTCCCCAAATTTATTTAGGATACCATCAACATGATAACTATAGTGATCACATTATAGACTTCTTGATAAAGGAACTCACTTTGACCAATGTCTCATAATCCCAATAGTTTACAATCTTTATGAACTTTGGCCCTTGCCAATTGTTAACAATGTTATCTTTTTGGCCTTTTATAGTAACTTTTAATTGGCTTGTTGATCATCTACGGGTGAGAAGCGGACATGGTATGAAAGCTTACATTATGGGCCATATAGAAAAAATGTGAACAAACATTCATTAATATGATTGTAGTGTCATCCAAATAAATAAATTATAATGAAAACGCATGAAGCTTCATCTTTGGGGACTCCGGTAACATAACTCTCAATAGGTGAGTTGTTAGCTCAGCTCACCCCAGAACTCATGCGAAAGCGGATCAGCTATATACGAGCATGGCA